>JABASL010000118.1:0-27230 GCA_019775825.1 Neanura muscorum | reverse complement strand
GGAATTCGACAATCATACTTCTAATTCTACTCATTGTTGTCACGATGGAATTTGCCTATGCTAACCCTCAGGCTCGCCTGGATGATATGTTCCAGAAAAATCGAATCAATGTTGGGATTGGTGGCAATCAGCAGTTTCCTGGATTTTCATCGAATTGGAATGAAGACTGGAATAAGCAGAAAGAGAAAAATGATGCAGAATTCAAAGAATTTAATGAGAAATCCGAAACGTAAGGGTTTTCGAAATGATTCTTGAAAAATTTAATTAATAGTTTGACTTTGACTCGTTAATAACCTCTGTTTAGGATATTTTGGATTCTGACAGGAGTCTCGCTTTTTATTTTCCTGTCCTGCATCGTTACGGGCTGCTGTTGCTTATTCGTGCCAGCTTGTTGGTTTGCGAAGTCAATGTCTAACAGAAGGGCAAGACGAAACGCGGGTCAAATTCCTGGGCGTAAGCAAAATAAAGCTAAAAGTTACGTTAGACTTCTTCGGCAGCTTCGCGTACACGCCCGCGCTACAGAAACGTAAATAAAAAGCGTTAGCGTTACTCGAATTGTCGAAGCAGTCTAGGTACAAAGTCAGGCAAATAAAAACCCCAAAACTTCAAAAATCTTGAAACGCTTAATTTTAATTTAGCCACTGTATATTCTACGAACGTCAATGGACAAGCCCATTACCCTGCACAAATACAAATACCAGGAACCTCTGGAAACTATCCGCTGCAAACGACTACTATCAACGCATCCAACTACCCTCAGCAGTATCATTCGCGGCCACAATTGCAAACGGCTGGAAACTATGCCCAAAATTCTCCATACCACCAACCGATGCAACCAACTGGTAATGCAAATGCCGACAAAACTGGACAATTGCCGTACAACCCTTACCATGGTATTGGAGCTGGAGGCAACACGATGTCACATTCAAACGCTGGGTACCCCAACAACCCGCCACCATACCCGGCTTTATAAGGACCCTCTTCATATCGATCCGGTTCTGACTTAGGAACTACATTCTACAGCGTATCGTTTAAGAAATTTGACGAATTTTATTTTATTTAGCCATCGTTAGCACTTCGTTCTGAAAATAATTCTAAATTTAACTATAGTTTAAAATTAATTCTAAGGGAGATATTTTCTGGAACACTTAACTGAGATATTGAACAGAAAGAGATTGGAGCTGTGATTTAGAGTGCCTGGCACTAGTTTTCACAAAATTAAAAGAACAATTTAACAAATAGTGAATCCCTAATGCCAATTATCCGGCCTTAATTGCAGTAATGCAATTAAGGCAAATTTGTAGCTAAGTAAGCTAATTTGCTTTGTATGGCTTAACATTGTCTTAAATAAACTGCTTGATTTGATCAACTGCCCCAGCTTTCGTAGTGACCTTTTGACATTTCGAATCAAAAGCGAGTGAGTAGTTCTCGGCTGCGCCGTGGGGTTTCTGACGCTTTTCTTCACAATTCGTCGAAGCGGAGTTTTACGTCGTAACTTTCTTTGCGGAAGTTAGAGATAGAGATCAAAGAGAAAGTCATCTCCTCAAATCAGAGTAAATTCGAGATTTTGGCACATGAAATCTGTAAATCGGCAAAAATAAATTAACTAACAAAATGGTGCAGGTGGCTTCAATGGGTGGGAAGAATTCACAGCTAATGGCAGGCCAGGCTGACGCCATGAATCACATTAATTACGAACTGGACCTGAGCTTCGAGTAAGAAGAATACAAAACCTTAATTTGGAAAAATTAACTTTTAATAAAAATTAATAATTTCTTAGTTTTGGATATTTAATAGGGTCCTTTTAATTTGTTTGATTGGATTGCTTCTGATTGCTGTAACGTGTGCTGGATTTTTCATTTATCGTTGCTGTCCCGGTTGGATACCAGAAAGAGTGCGTAACATCGGATCCCGTATCTACAAAAGTAACTAATTTATAAATTAACTACCAAATTATCCTACTAACAATAACAATATCCTACTAATCAAAACGTTGATTCATATAATTCTTTTTGGGAAATAAAGCGGATGGTGTACAACGAAAATTTCCATTACGACAACACCACCAACAAATGTCGGACGACGAATATTTTTTTCGAAGTTCCTTTTCGCATCATCCTTATGGACCTGGGACGGGGAACTCTCTCCTATTATAGTTGAACTTTGACCTCTTACCGGCATGAATGTCTCATTCATCTAGAAAACGCGTGATTTCAACAAACTCACAGATTTCACATTGTTATTATGGTCTCATTATTGTAGGGAATCCATAAACAGAAGACTAAAACATTCCACAAAAGTGAAAGGATTATTGAATTTCAAATTTATAAAAAAAAATATACACTTTAAAATGATTAATATTGATTTTTAAATGTTAAATATCCTTGCTAAGAATGTAAACGGTGATTTTGATTGGTTAAGAAGGCGTGGGTAATACTGAATGTAGTAAGAAATTAAATTGTGCCAAAATAAAATTGACGTATAAAGTGAATCTTCACTTCCGTTTTTTCATATGTATTTCATTCCTTCAATTATTCAAACCTAAATTTTTTTAGACGGTTTTTTAACGGTTAGTTTGCTAGATTGAATTTTTTTTTGAGTAAAAAAGGGAATTATCCTAAGTATTGTAAGTGTTCTTAATTCAACAACAACTAAAGTTTTGTCTAAATTTTAAATCTTAATTATTTTACGTTGGATCTAGGTCAATTGATTACTGTAAAATTTCCTTGGGAGGGATTTCGTATATTGTATTTCGTCTCTGCCATTCCAAAATCTATTCTTTGTAGCGTCGTTCACATTTCCTCTTCTCCCAAAACATGAAATTCGCGAATGTTTTTGTTTTGTTTTATTTCGACTTTGTCTGACGAGAATAAGCAGTTTTTTTGTTGGCTGCTGAATACTGATCAGTCCGAGTTAAATTTCAAACCAGAATCTACTAATTCCACTGGATCGTCATTAAATTGCCTAATTTGAACGAATGTGTCATCATTTGGACCAGGTCCAGGACCAGGACCCACGAGTAATGTAGAACACCACTCTTCAAGTCGTCATCTGTTCCTGAGAAGTTGTACATATCTTAAATGGTGACGTCAAAATAACTATGTACTAGTTATAATTTCGTAACTTTCTTTTCTCATCTGAGTGACCAATCTCGTTGAACAACGTTATATGTTATAGGGGAGTTGAGAGAACGTCGTTTACCCACTACATTAGGTAAGTGTAATAAGGTTTTCCGTAAAACAAGTTCCATCGCTTCGCGAAAAATCCCACGACCCGTCTGAGTTAAAACCTAAACGGAAATTAGACCTATTTTGTTGACTATTTCGGGTTTTTAAAGGTTCTTGGTTAAGGACACGGTGTATTCTCGTCTGGAGACGTCAACCACTTAGCAACGTGGATAAAGTAACATTAAACACTTAATACAATGGGCAAGCTTTCGGGTGCGCTGACTTCGGTAGTTGCAATTGGAGTCCTCGCATTTGTCGTTTACTACTGTTGCCTCCGAAGGAAAAGACAACGACCTAATGGAACTATTATTCAAGTCACTAGTAAGTAACACCAATCTTGAACAAGTATGTACAAATAAAATTTGTACTGGCGTTTATCGACGATCCAACGATTAAATTAATGTTCACCATTTGTTCTTACAGCTTCCAGAGTTCCGCCAGCAACACCTAATTCTATGCCATACAACCCAACTAATCCAGGTCCTGTAGTCCCACCTAGCCAATATGGATATCCATACCCAGCGGCTAATTACGGAGGCTATCCGGGTGATGCAAATGGACAACCTTATGCTGGACAACAGTATGCTGGTCAACAGTATCCTGGTCAAAATATGTCATATCCAGCTTTCACAGCGGCTGGCGGACTTCCAATGCCAATGCCACATGACAATTCTGCACACGTACAAGGGAGTGTTCCATATCCCGTTGGTAAGAATAGCCAATCCATAAAGGCATTCAGATGGAGTTTCCTATGCCACATAGGAAACATTTTATGTTAACAAATTTTTCACATTTGTTACTTCATTTTGCATGTTTTCTATCTAAACCTAAATATATTTGTAGCCACAACTGATTGGTTTTTATAGTGCATGCGTAATGCTATTCTGAGACCCGAAGGGGTTGGGTTCGAGTTCTCAGTACAGTACGTACGCATGCATTTTGAGGCTAAGGTTAGGGTTAATAAAAAATTCTAACCCAACCTTTTCCTAAAATCTGACCTGGAAGGGATACTAGACGCAACAAAACGAACAAATGTGCTAACTATGCAAGATCTGCTAAACAAAATGTGCCACCATAAAATGGTGGCATTGGTATTAAAGGAAACTCCAACCTACCATAACTAACGTTTAACAGTTTTCTTCAATTTAAGACTCATTCTCGCTTTGGTGTTATAGCTCCTCAAATGCCGTACAACGACTTGCCTCCACCCTATTCCGATGTGACTAAACGATGACACG
This sequence comes from Neanura muscorum, assembly GCA_019775825.1. Lineage (NCBI taxonomy): Eukaryota > Metazoa > Arthropoda > Collembola > Poduromorpha > Neanuridae > Neanura > Neanura muscorum. Next base: position 22,765 of record JABASL010000118.1, on the reverse strand, counting down.
TGCAGCACAAGAATCTCTGGTTAAGATAATTACAATTTTTGTACCATTAAACGGAGCTTGCCAAATGTGCTTTTGCCGTTACGAAAAAATAGACAATTATTCGAAAGCCAGGACATGGGAGGAAGATTTAATATTTGCACTCTGGTAAAAATGGACTTACGCATACGCTTACCACAGGTACGACTTAGATGACATTTCACTCCCTTCTTTTGATTATTAAAACCCTTTCATAGCCCTTAAATAGAATAATTAGTTTATATTGAACGGTTATCCGAGTAATTAAAGTTTGCTTAAGAAATCTCAACTCAAAATAAACTAGCAAACGTTCTTTAGCTAATTTCGCATTCGCCATATTCTTTTCGTAAAAATAGTTACCTATTGTAATCGAGTGACTCTATAACTAAATTGAAACATCTACATTATTTCATCAACTACTATTTCATCTTCAAAGGTAGCAGATTCCGGATTTGAAGTTTGGGGTACATCAATAAGCTGCCGTTGATTAGAAGTATGAGGAAAAGCATCTTGATTGGGTGCAGTTTCCCTAATATCGTCGTTCCCATTATTGTCGTTTGATGAAATTGGTTCATTTATTACTACGCTTGGGATATCTTGATTGACCTCGCGTGGATGCATTGTGAGCCATATTTTGTTTGTTTCCGAGTTACCTGCATTCACAGGGTCTTCAATTTGTGTTTCTGTCTGGATGGCTGGAACCTCCGTCACTTTCGCTTCCAAGATGAATCCCTCAGGGCCTGCATGATTTTCGTTACTAATTTCTTTCAATTCGCCTTCCACAGCCTCTGCAAAACCAGGAGGAGCATTTTCTTCCGTAACAAGATTCAGCGATTCCATTAAAGGTTCGGATTTTTCAGTAGTTGGATGGTTTTCGTATTCATTGTCAACAGAATCCACTGTGAATATAATACCTTATATTATGTATTTACATTTAAGATTAATTAAGACGTAATGAGTTATAGATTGATTTTTAATTTTAAATATAAGTTAACCTTCCAAGAATTCATTTATAAAGCCTCCAAGGCTTTCGAAGAAACTTGTTTCCTCCTTGTCATCCAGCATTCCATCCAGTGGACCATCTGCCCTGCCATCATCTAACATTCCAGCCGAATTCCAAACACTGGACTCCGGGGCTTCCGCAGAAAGTGGATGATCGACTTCAGCAGAAGAATCGAGTCCCACGTCCACGTCCTCGAAATCCACTACACTGTGCTCAACTAACACCAGACCTGCAACAGCTCCCAGGACGAGCAATAGAATGAAGAGAATGACCTTGTAAGGCATGGATTGATTCAGCTCAGCTTCATCAGTAATTTCATCCTCATCACTGTTTCTAGAGTCCAAATCTAGAAGAGGTTCAAATTGTGGAAAATCTTAGGAAACGAAAACTTCTAGCCACGAAGCGTCACAAATACTTACAGTTCCAGATTAGCCTGAACATTTGGAATTCTGTACTAAGTCAGTTCCGTTAAATTAAAAAGGAAATATCTTATACCTCGGGCTGTCTGAATCGTTTCCTCCTCCTCTTCCTCAGGCTCCGCCCCGTACAATGCTGCGCCTTCTTCCCATTCCTCCTTAGCCAAGGCTTCCAATTGAGCTAATAAGAAAAATTAATTAATTTTGTTAGAAACCCGGATTAATTTCTAAGCCTGACGTACATCACCTTTCTTTTTCTTTCTGTCCCGTCTTCGCCGCGGCTGTACTTCTCCGGACATTTTGAAATTTTCTATTAAACTGCTTGATCTAGAAGATGAAGATGTGATTCCCCTAGTTTCTGAAGATGTCTTATATTTTTAGATTACAAAAAACGAAATTCGAGCAAGCAAAAAGGCTAATATTTATTTTTAGATTTAAGGCCTTTGCTCAACGTATTAATGCGTCGCATACATCCTCCTTTTGTCCCTAATCAAAACGACTCTTGGCAACGGTAGTGTAAACCGATTCTGCAGACGCTGGAGTAAACTCTTTCAGATTCAAATCGCAATTTCTTTCAGCATGCATCAGAAGTAGACGTCGTCGCTTCAACTTCCAAGAGCTTGAGAAGTTGTAGCTCTACAAAACTTTTCAAGCTCGTAAAAAAGCTTGAAAGTTTCAGGTAATAGTAAGCTATGACTTCTCAAGCTCGTAAGAAAGCTTGAAAGCTTCGCCAATATTATTAGAAATGACACGAGCTTTGAACTGTGATATCTTGTTCTTTTTACTAAACTATTAATCTCGACATAATAATTATTATATGCTGTAAGAATTACATAACTTAAAAAGTAGCTTCAGCTACTTAAACAGACACCACCTAACAAACACATTTTGAGGGTACAAACCCTTCGATAAAAAAGATATTGGAATTCATCGCAATCCGCAATGGTTGCCTAACTGAATCTGTTAATCGTACTTCGTCCCGTTGTAAATAAATTAGACTTATTTCATTCAATTCTCAGGTGAGACTAAATTAATTATATGCTTACGAAATGTTACAAATATTTCGGAATTTTGGAATAACTAGTAACTACAAAACAATTTCATTTAAAAAGCAATTAAATTATACGAATTATGTCACGTTCTAAATAAATTGTCTGAAATGTAAAGCTAATTAGTAAATAAGATGGAAAAATAGCAAATTCCCTCAGTTACAGTAAAACAGTTTTTGTCAATTTACGAGTTCCGTTGGCGCGATTGCTACAAATGATGAGCGTGAGGGCTTAAGTACCCGTTTTGTTGTGACGCTTTCTATCCTGCGTTGCGTTCCCTTAAATCTAATGAGGAACGCAAACAAAATGTCGGCGATGAGGAAAATGACTTCAGCTTCTTACCATTTCATTAGTCGATATCGATACTTGATCCCCGAGCTATAAATCGTGAAAAAAAAACTTCAATTGATGCACCAAGAATAAATAGGAACCAATCAAACTTATTATTACCTCCATTTCTGTAATAGCTGCAGGGGCTGTATAATATTCAGCACTATGAACAGTTGTCTTCTCGGCCATTTTTTGTGTATCTGAAAATTAAATGTGTAAAATCAAGGTCGTAGCCGAACAATACGTTTTCCCCTCCTTCCTTTATTCCAAAACATGTGTCTTAAATTATTTTTGGCGAAAAGTTACCAGCTGATGTAAATATTCCGGTAATCTCACTGTCTCTGCAATTTGGTATCGGTGTTGTCGGAGGAGCTGATTTTATTAATGGTAGCGTTTGAGCCGACAGACTTGGATCATCGTCTGCCAAGTCAATTAATTCTATTGCTTCGTCTTCTCCATTACTATCAAATTCAGCTTCGTCCTCTTCCTCTTCAACGAAATCTTCGTTTTCATCGTATTGGTCACCGGATGATTGAGACTGAGAGTAAGAGCTGTTCGCTAAACCACAGGTACGGTCTTCATCTTCCTCTTCATACTCATCGTCATCCCCATCTCCATAAGACTGTTGTTCAGCAACGGTCATCTTCGCAGCAATTTCCTTATTTGAATCGTTCGTTCCGGTCGCTAAACTCTTAGGAATTGAAGAACGGCCCGGCAAATAATAATCCCCTGTACCCAGGTGCAACGTTTTTGTTTTGTCTGACACTACAGAAATTTTCGTTTTTAAAGAATGCACAGGGTTGTGTGGCTCCGGCTTTACTTCAATACGTTCAGCAATATCGTCGTCCCTATCGGCAGATGGTGGTGGTGAATTTTCCAATACCTCATTCGACAAAAGAGATGTACTCAAATCGTCTTCTTCACTTGCTGTGTCTGTGGAGCTATTGTTGCTGTTGTTCAACACTGGAGAGCCCTTGTTCGCTTCACTTTCAGTTTCACATATTACGTTCCCGGGAACTTCTAAAGGGTTGTCAGGAATGTTGCTTTGGTGCGATTGTGCACTCCCTTGTAATGAGGGTAACGGCTGCGTAGTACTTGTATTCATTCGTGACACTAATACCGAATATTAAAAGTAACACGTTAATTTTTCTCTAGCAGGGTACCATACATTCAATACGACTTACACAAAGGTGTACCGCCCGGACGAATCGCCATAATGGCTTGATTTTGATTTAGCATAATTTGAGATGCCATGGTTAGTACATTTGTGTGAGAAGAAGCTCCCAGAGATATTGCAACCGAGGTAGCAGTTTGAGCAGAGAGAACCCTCGCTGCTCTTGGTGGAATTACTGAATGCTGACTGGACTTGGGCATGGCAGTGGGAGGGGTCAGCATTCGCCCTGTTGTTTGGATAATTTTTCTGATAGGTGTTCCGCTCAAAGAAACTGTTTGAGAAGCTTCGTAAAATAATTTAAAAAACGACAATACGTACATTGTACACATAAGTTCAAAATAAGTGGTAAATTATTATCGGTTTGTACCGTTAACTAATCTTTGATTGTGCAGCAGTTGTGAAGCAGCAGTCGTATTCAAGCCTTGACTTTTCTGAACCTCTAAGATCATCAAATTGCTCTACAAGGAAAAGAAACACTAATTGCCGGATTCCGTATTTATCCAAATTCCTTTTGTAAAGACAATCTTACGTTGTTAGCTCTGCGTAGAATTACAGCTTTTCCAGGGCCTTTTACCTGTAATGTGAAAATCATATAAATGTAAATTATCAAAAGCAGAACTGCAGATCAACTCAACAAGTATTGAACTACCATTCCTCCTGAAGATTGAATAGCAGGAGTTGATATCACTTGTCCAGGGAGCGTAGCCGCCGAGTTCTTCTGAACAAATATTATATTTGTACCCGGAGCTCGGGATATACCCATGCTGGTGGAGGTGGAAGAATTAGGCGGTGGCAAAATAGGCTTTACCCCACTCGATGCAGCGGTCATGAAATTTGTCGTGGTGGCATTCGGCGTTTGAAGGGCAGGAGGCTGGCTTGACCCCACAGATGCCAAGTTTTGAATTACGGAATTAGTAGAAGGGGGAGGAAGTGAAACTGGAGTTGTATTCCCAGGATTACTTGGAGGACTAGCCGCTGCGCTTGCGGCCATCGCCATAGTTCGATGTAATTTCGATGTGGCTAGTATATGCGGCTGAGCTTTTCTTTGGTGAACAACTGGAGCACTGCTGTTTGATATGCCTGAAAGTGGCCTTACTGGAGGCGTTACTGTGGAAGGCGGCACCGCTGAAGACCCTACGGGTTTGACCTCGTGTGTTGGACGACTTCGTACAGCCAAAGAAGACGCTGTGGTAGCAGCTGTCGCCACTCCAGAAAATGACAGTGACCCAGTATTACTACTAATATTTGATGTAACCACGTGTGCCGGTGACTGGCCAACGTCGGAATTATTTCCATCTGATGAAGAGTACGAGCAATAATCAGGCTGTTGTGTGTACGTCATTGCTGCTGCCAAGTTTTGTGTTCTTTTCTTGTAAGTTGCATTATTGGAAATTATGGGAGAGTTATGGGGAGTTGAATATGAAGATGTAGAAAGGTGTTGTAGGCCATCAACACAGCCTGTGTGGTTACCCTTATTTGGAGGAGAATTGTAATTCAAGGGAATTTTTGGACTCTGTGTGATATTAATGTGGGTCCTAGGTACTCCTCCAGGATTAATTATCTTTGGCGGGGTATTGGGCGTATTTGTATAGGAAGGCGTCCTAACTATGACAGAATTCAGATTCGAGGTCAATGCACCAGTGGATGGAATTGAGTGTCTAAACTTAGATTCATTGTATTCTGGAAGACTTGGGGTGAGTTTAGTTGGTGTTCCAGGGATTGATTCATGGGGATCTTGGATAATAACAGTATGTTTAGTCTTTTGCCTAATTTTGGAAGGTGGTTCTTTGTATTGATGGTGTGGAAATTGAGATTGAAGTCGAGAGGAATTTGAACTTGGATTAAGAGTCTGTCCCTGGGCGAACCTATGTTCATGATTGTTAAAATCGTGATATTGATTATTCCCGTGTAGAAATTGTTGCTCAGATGAAGGTGTAAAATTCGACTGTTGAAAATGAGTTTCATTGCTCATCTGCTGAGTCTCTTTGAGCACTCCAGTTGGGGATTGGTTCAAGTTGTCGCTTGGGAATGGTTGGGGATTCGTCTTTTTCCTCTTTGTTGCTGGTCGCTTTCTAACTTCACCGTTCGCTTTCAACTTTTGCGCTCTCTTCCCCGTCGTATTTGTATTGACACTGTTGCTTAAATCCGGCGATGGAATTTCTCGATTCGAAATAGGCAGTTGAGATTGTAAAGTCTCCAAATCCCGCTGTTTTGCTCTATCCGTCGTCCCCGGAGGTCTGCCTCGCCCCCTACCACGGCCCCGTCCTGATATCTGTGTTCCACTCCTTCCTCTGACACGTGTCAGACCTCTTCCTCTGGCCGGCCTTGGATTTACATCGTATTGCTTCACAAAGTCAATCGCCGCATAACACGAGGAAGCTGAAGATGCAACAGAATCTTCTCGTACTATTCTGTCTTGCTCTAGAAAATCTCCAGACAAGACTTGCCTCTTTCTACCTCCTCCTCTACCTGTCGCCTTTGATCTGGCAGCTTTCGCCACCAACGCTTTCGCTCTTTCCGTTTTCAGTCTATAGCGTTCCATATCCGACTTGCTCGTGTGAGAAAGGTGACCCTTGAGCTCATGAAGGGATAATTTTTTCCTTCGTGCTGAAGTTGATAAACTGGTAATATCTGGTGACAGATTCCGATTTGTAGTAGATTGATAACCTGTATTGTTAGACGATTCATTTTCATCCATCTCGATGTTGCTTGCAAAGGAAACGTGAGAGCACAGTTGCACTGTTTCAATTTCCGGCTTCATTTCTGGCCTGATAGTACTAACCGAACAATCTTCCAGTTGTCTTAGTTGCAATAATTCATTTGTAATAGCATTAGTGTCACCTACACTACCAGTTGGAGTGGCACAGTCATCTTCGGAATCTACACTTACACCGCACTCTAGAAGTCGCCTTTCTACTATCTGTCGCACAATATCTTCCTGACTAACTATTGATCTTATTATGGAAGTCGTATCTTTCTTGGCGTAATCATAGCCCTCTTCAATCCAAGCCTGAGTGGTGAAATCCCCAGATATGCTACGCATAAAAATATTGTATTATTTCAAACGATACATTAAGTGCAATAGACCAAAAAATGTCATACGTGTCAGCAATTAGTTCCATTCGCTCGTCCGACGCCACTCTTCTGATTTCAGCTTGATGCCTCCAGTCTGGTATCTGGAACCATTTCTTGATAGCGTTTATTACCTCGCGTTTTGGCTCATCTATACCACCGGACATTCGAACAGCATTCATAAATTCGCTGTATGCGCTTAGTTCTGAAAGATAGAAATGCTGTTAATCCCACTGCTACCATATACGTTTTAGCTTTGTCGTTGTATGTACACTGTTCCATTCCGCCGGACAAATACAAGCTATACTTACACAACTAATGAATTGATATGAACACACAACTAATGAACTCATGAATACACAACTCTGAGTGGTGAATACGCTATTCTTGAACAAATGGACGGAAATAGTAAACCAAGTTGGCTCTGGATGCCCACCGTCCATGAATAGCAACGGCAATAGTAACTTTAAACAGAAAAAGTTAACAATACCTAAAAGTTTGGAAACACTGTCAAACTCACCTTGTGCTCGAAGATGTCGTTGACATTCTCCATGAATCTCATCTCGTAGAATCATTCGTTTCAGTCGGTCACTCTCCATCTTTAACTATGTTACTGGGTGGAGAAAGGTATAGGCGGTCCCGATGTACCGCAGATTTGATTGACAGTCTCACGACAGACGACAGAATACGAAACGAATCCTAAAACTCCAGTGTCCAGTGGTCGCTTCTAACTCAGGTCCTTTGCAAAGGTGTGAGGCAGGACTCTTCACAAAGACGAATCATATTGCATCTAAATACTAATTAAACTTAATGTTAATGGAATTAAAGTTAAAGATAACCTGGGTAAACTTGTTGTAAAGTTTGTAAACTTAAAAACTTTTTTGCCTTTACTTAGGTATAAATAAAAACTGATCTTTTTACATATATTTTTGCCACTTTACCTTTAGCAAGTAAACTGGAATTTGTCAAAAAGTTTCCACAGGTAGAAGAGGATGTTTCAAATTCTTTGTGGTGTAGAAGGCTGAAAACGTAATTGGTGTCAGAATTCTGCAACATTTTCACTGTTGAAAAATTACAATTGATTGGAAAACTTTAATAAAACAATTAAAAATTTAATATTAATGAAATACAATAATTAGTTAATTACTTCAATTTAATTTGAGGAAGTATTTTGAATATATTAAAATAGAGGGGGTATGATACTTGAGTAGCTTTTAGCTCTGCTCCGTGATGCTTAACACTCAAATTGAATTTTCTGCTCAAGAGAAAAGCGGGAGTCAAAATAAATCAAAGTTTCATTTTAAGAATTTGATCTCAACGGCGGATAGATGCTGCTGCTTATGAGTCTTTATAACAACTAAAGTTGTTGCTGACTTCGATTACTCAATAATCTCAAAGTTGACCTTGTATGTGACCCCAAACGGAGACCTGCGTCAGAATTAATGCGTCCGAATGTCAACTTCAACTGCAGGAGGTACGGTCCGTGTCGTAATGGTCATTTTGTTGGTTAGTTAGTATTTTTGTAAAATTGTTAAGTTAACCTGAGCCTTAGTTAATTGTTTGCTTAGGTGCATTCGCCTCCCAGTTATTACTTTTAGGAGAATTAATAGCTTTTCTGGATGTAAGACTTTAGCCAGATCTTGGAAAGCAATCAAACTTAGAAATTATTATTATTGTTAGTTCTCATTATTATTTCCCAATTTCTGGCAACATTAAGTCTAAATTATATTTTATTTTTCCAAAAAATGGCAAAAATAGATAAAAAGGTGTGTCATGCTTGGGACAAGTTATCATTTTTTGAAGATTCGCCCTGCTCCAGGATATTCTGTTCAAATGATGCTAAGGCTCGTGCCACTGAATTGTCAAGTACTTCGCAAAGAAAATTCTGAGCCTGTGAGCACGGTGCTCCCTTAAAGAAAAACGAATTCAATCGAATTGAATATGATAATTTAAGACATCCAGGAGAATTGCTACTATTGTCATTTTCGTTCCAGTATCGTTTATCCAAATCAATTTGTTGACCAGATTCAGACCAGATCCAAATCAATCCTGGATTCAGTCCACCAGTCCAAAAGTCTGTGGATACCGAATTCCTATTTAGTTAAACAAAAGAAGTTTATAAAAGTTTGCAAACATGAAGTTAAATGAAATGCTTTACCTTATATTAGTATATTTTGCTAAATAGTTTGCAATTCTGTGATAATCCGGATAAGTCAACATTTCTGCAAGCCTTGCTCCTAATTTAGCACACTCGCTTGAAGCTGTCTTCCAATCCGTAACCGTCTTTGACTTTTCAATAGAGCTGATGTAGTAACATTTCCCACGGATTCCATCAATATTACTAAATTCTTCTGGACAATTTCCTATAAGCAGCAGTGCGGATCCCACAGTTAACAATGAATGATTATATTGCTTAAATTTTAAAATTTACATTTAATTTTTAAAAAAATGCAAAACTAACCCCTTTGTGAGGGCTCTTGTACAGTTTGTTTTTCCTTCCCTGTCAGAAAATGAACAATACTTTCCCGCGTTTTGACCCGACTATCCATGGCATCCATTCTCCCGACTAACTTTTCCATGGCATTTAGAAGTTGCAAATCAATCGGTGAGATAGAGGGATGATTTTGAACTGATTGAGTATTTCCACTACCCAGAGATGAAAGGTCGCCGTAAGAATTGCTTGCAGTCGAAGTGCCACTGGGCATGTAAGCTGGCGGCCTTGGTCTTGGTGGCCCAGAAAGTATTTTACTCGTTTTGTTAGGAACATAATTCTCATCTTCAATACTCAACGAAATTATCGTATGGTCAGGTTCAGCTTCCTTTTTAAAATTTTGTTGTGCAAGAATTCTGAATTCGGCTTCAACAGAAAAACCTCCCCGCACAAGGAAAAAAACTGGAGTGATATTAAGGATTAAATAGAGGAATTTCATCTTCAAACTTGAAGTTCTCAATTCTATAAACTCTACACAAAAATAATTGTATCAACTACTATATATGCCGAGGAGGATTATGCTTGATTGATCAAAAAATGAATAAGAATTCCTTGCACATCACAAGTGGAAAGCACAAGGTATGGAATGTGACTATTGTTACAATAAGTTAAAAGTTCCGTTAATGACATTTGACTAATGAGAAAAGTAAAAGTGACTCTTCTAGGTTGTTGGTGGGCGATGGCATCATTTGACAAAAGAAAAATTCCCCAATTAACACAATTTCTTTTCTCGTCGTCACCATTTTGGGAATGAATTTATTGTTAGGCTGATCAGGTTCCTAAATCTCAGCAACAGTGGTAATGAAATGAATAATTCAGCAACATTCGTCGTATCCGTTTCAGAATCTGAACTGATATATTTTTGGAAAAAAAAATCTGACCTCAATTTACTGATTTACTAAGAATCTGTAATTCCGGAAATTTAGATATATCGTGTTTAATGCAATTAATAATTCATAATCTTACATATAATCGACTAGTTATGCTGACTAATACTAATTAAATAGTCGGTTTAAGGGCGGCGTTGAAACTTCACCAGCTATTAGTTCATGGTTTGAGCTTGAGGATGGGTAAAATATAAAACTGAATAAATTTCGTTTTCATAGAAGTGAAATCGTTTTGTGTAAGAAATCGAATGTTCAGTTTTAAGTTAAGAAACCGAGTATGAACAGATTTCGGCGAATACAATTGCACAAGCTCAATCAGGCAAAAACCTCGTAATCAAAATCGATTACAAATAGATTCGAAGAAATGGAATTGGAAACGACTCAACCGAAGTAAATCTAATAACTTTAGTATTTGAGATTGATCCCATGACACGATCGCGATTTGAGCGCAACGCTTTGCAGTGGCAAACCCGCACTGTCAATGCTTGTTCACTGCAAAAGCTTCTCGTTGTTTTATAACGGGTTCTTGAAGTTGTTCATCCGAAGAACTCATCGCAGTTAGAAGAGAAAGCAAATTGGAAGTGGATGTTTTACGAAGATTCCCTTGTCCTGAACCACTTGTTACCTGTATAAAAATTTCGTTTTTTTTATACGAGCTTTCCCTTTTAGGAGAAACTTCCAATGTACCGCTGTGTTGATATTTGGAATTTGTTAAGGAAAGTCGGTCGTACCTTTGCAAAATGTGATCCGCGACTTTGGAAAGAATTAATTTCAGGTAAATCGGTGGCTGTGGACCAGTGACTTATGTTGTCCTCTAAAGCTCCATACTTCTGCCAGTAATCACGCGAGAGATTTCCAGTTACCCTTTTTGAAGTTCCCCATGATTTCTTCTGTACCCTGTAAAACCATTATAATTTTTTTTTCAGTTTCTAAAATAAAATTTAGTTCAATGTGAAACCTTACATAGGAGAGTTTTCATAAGATCTTGAAATAATTTCCGCTACTTCCATTCCACCCGATGAAACTTCTCCATCTTCAGATAAATCGTTGTCAGCAGAATGGGAAACTTGTCTTATCCTCTTCTTGGATGTCACCGGAATCGCCTTAGGTTCTGTCGAGATTCTACTGGTGGCTTGGGCGGAAGCAGTTGATGGAAAAGCATTTGTCGAATGATTCCGGAAGAGCGGAAAGCCTGTTAAGTTGTCATAGCTGCTGTCAACGTCTTGCATTGTCGGTGGATGGTAATAATTTAAACTGCTACTTGATCCTGAGCTCCGAAATGGTTTGCTGGAATTAAAATTTCTAAGATTCTTTGTTGATATCATGTTATTTTGCACTGTGGGGATGGAGGTGATGGCATTGTTGACTCGCACAATGGACGGGGAGGAAGTAAGACGATTGAACATGTACACTCGATCCTTGAGACTCAACTTGGATGGTTCCGATTTTGATATTCCATTCGATGTGAACGACATTAATTTATTGGCTGCCTCATTGTTTAACGCCGTCGGCACAATAAGTCCCGGGCTATCAATTCCTGAAAAAATTTGTCAGCTAAAAATAAAGAACATATTTGTCATCGATTCTTTGATGGTTACCTGAAATTATTCCATCATTCAATATGCTTTGTGACCTAGAAGCAATTTTTCGTTCCGGAGGTATGAAAGCGAAAGCGGTGACTGAGGTTTTTGGCATTTCTAGGCAAGCCTCAGCGGTGCTTGTTGGAATTGGGGCATCACAACCTGGCTCTGTAATTTGTTTCGCTTCTAACTGTGCCGAAGTTTTGTTGTCCAAGTTTCTCCATTTGCTAAATCGCTGACTGTGTTCCAGTTTCATAAAGTGCGAAGCCTTCTGAGCAACACTCATACTCAGGATTGGTTCATCATCGGGTTCAGTCAAAGCGAATTCCACGGGCTTTGCCTCAAGCTTCGGTGGTGTTGAACTTGTGCTAGGGTTGACTTTTTCGAAAAACTTTCTTAGAAAAGCAGGTTGATTGGAAGAAATTTTGGACCAATAGGACGGCACGTTTCCAACAGAAGGGCTTTTCTTGACTCCTCTTCCCAAAGCAGCCTCGCCTGACTTTTTGCCTGAATTTACCGCATTTTCGCGCATCAAAAGGCGTCGTAGTCCATTCATCCCTGGTGAGGAGGTCAATACGTCCTTAACCTTTTCAATTGGGCTCGCGACATATGATGACCCATTTTGATCTTTCACGGGTATTTGAGTATTTGAATCAATCTTTGATTGGCAGCAATAAGTCTCTCGCTTCATGGATGGAGTAGTCAAAATTTGGGTATTCAAGGTGGCTGGAGTATAACTGGTTTTGCAATTTCCGACCTAAATAACAAATAACGACAATTTTAGGTTTCTAGATCTAGCTAAAACAGATTTTAATTTTCTTTATGCCTGTACTGAGTTTCGGTGAGACGATGGCGACACTGGAAGCACTGAAGCTTCCAAGTTATTTGGCAGGACATTACGTCGCAACCATGGAGGGATGCAGTTGCTTGGAACCCCGTTCTTGATTTTAGCATATTCTTTTGTGTGAATTTGATTGGGTTGGGACGGTTTTCGTGAATGAACTGCGAAAGTTAAAGAGAGTGCTTGCAGTTAATTTAATAAGTTAAACTTAATTGGGTTTTATTAAAAGTTAGCAATTTCAAAAGAGGCAGTATTAGTAGAAAAACAAAACAATTAATTTACCTGAAATTTTTAGCTGGTCTGTTACGTAATTTTGTAATGTAGTGTAAATGTGGCTTTGACTGGGTAGGATTGGAGGTGGTACAAATAAAAATGGAGGTGGAGTTAGGACTTAATTGACAATGTCAATCCAGTTGACCATTGAATTTTATTAAGAACGACAAACACGACACGCCACTACCAACCTGTGAGAAAAAGACAGGGGAAATTTCATACCATCCGAAATATCAAAGGATTACAAATCAAAAGAAAGCAATTTTGTACAAACAAAGCCAGATTCAGACTTCACCTATGTATATGCTTCGAATTTACGGTTTTTGATTTAATTTTAGCAATTTACTATTTTACGTCATTATTTCGAGTCGCCCATAGTGTGCAAACTTAATTAGCTCTTCCAATTTCAGCCATTTTGTCTTCGGGAACAAGTGTTATTACTGGCTTGCGTGTGAATAACAGATACAGATGCAAAATGCTGCCAAATCAAAAGCGATTAAATAATAAGCAAGTAAGGTAAGCTGTTTAAAATGTTTCTGATAAATTATTCAAGATAAGTTACAAGTAAATCGCCTAATTTAAAATCAAATTTTTTTTCGCTTATTTAATATCAATGCTGACTTAAATCCGAGGATGGCATAATAATGCTTATTTTGAGGATTTCCAGTGCATAAAAAACAGTTAACAAAAATTTGTTCTTATTTTAGGCTTTTGGTGTTTTTCTTATTCAAAGAATTGAAGCGATTTATCTCACGTTAACAAATCACGAGGTGCGGCTTTTGTACGGTTGAAGAAGTTTTATAATTTGGATTTAATTGGTTTTGTGAAAGTAATTTTGAGTTTCTCTCTGAATTGAAATATTGAATGAAGATACGGGATGGATTATAGTTTATATGCAAAATAAATCTTCTGAAAACTTAATGCAACCAGATTTACGCCAAAGTGAAGCCTCGCAAAGCAGTTCGGCGTGATCTTGCAAAAAATTGTGCCAGACAAACGATGAACAACTAACACGTTTGACAATAACAATTATTATGGTTAATCATAATTTAAACGACTCAAAATATAAGACACGGTGTCACAATGCGTTTATTTTTAGCTTAGAATAAAAAATGTTCTCGTAAATCTTTCATTTTCATTTTTGGTTTGCCCCACTTGTGTCGAGATATATTCGTAGGGTTTCGTAACTTACACATAATTCATGAAAAGCTGGTTGTTATGTACACAAATACGGCAAAAATAATACCAAAAATGTGAATTAAGTCAAACTCTGCCATGGCTCTGGTGAAAGCTAATAAATAACATGCAACAACCAGAAGCTCACTCCAGCCAACATCTAATGTTCTTGAAAGCTCACCTTCACCTGGATGCTTCTTCAGAATACTGCGTGGATACCCTTCTGGCGTTTCCTTCCCTTTATTTTTTCTAGGTTCCGGGGGTGGCTCAGAGCTAGATTTTTTGGAACCCCGTGGCGCTGAATGACAAATGACTTGGAGGCTGTCGTCCTCTTTTTCCCCACGCACTTCCCGGAGAAAGTCCTCTTCGTCTTCAGCGTTTTCTAAATCCTTAACCGGAACAGTCTGGGATTCGGTAAAATGTTCCGTGGGAGAGGTTTCGGAATCACTTTTCTTCCATGGTTTGATTGAACCTTCCACTGGCGGGGACGGAGACTCGAGCTCGGCAATTGCTGCCTGCCATTTGGATTCTTTTTCTGCTAATGTTTTGGACGGCCTCTTTTTTCGAGAATGGGCGACAGGTTCCTTGGGTGCTTTTGGGAGCGTTTTAGGAATTGCTGAAGCTTCTGCGGAATCTTTTCCCCCACACGTGTCAGCGTCCTTCACCAAGGCGTTAATAAGCTCGTTTAATTCATCTTCGCCTTGTAAACGGTGTTCATGGATTGCTGTTGGTGTAAATCCCTCCAAGTTAATCTGTTTAACTCTTCTTGGAGTTGGGAGAGGATTCAAAATCATTTTCTTCGGGGCTCCAACAATGGCGGCATGCGCCGTTGTGAAAGATTCAAATTGCTTCGGCGTTTCTGACCAACTTCGGCGTTTTGTTTCTGATTGGCTCGTGACAAGACTAGAAGACTTTGGATCTACATAGCTCCCCCGTCGGTCTTTCTGACCGTGTAGCAACTCGCTTCCCTTCCTGAAGAAAACATCATCTGTAAGTATTACTGAATCTGTATCTCCTGTTGGCGGCGAAACTGATGGGGTTGTTGGTAACGCATCGACGAATACATCATTGTCCTCTTCTGATAAAGGTGAATTCCTGCGGGGATCATCTTGTGAGTTCTGAATAACTTCTTCCAAATTGGTATCTGGCTCTTCGTCCTTGTAACTCTGAAGAATGATATCTGTCCAAGGTCGTCGCGGAGTATTCGCATCTGGTAACTCTTGGCGATTTGGCGGCGATTTAGGTTTTAAGAGCTTAAACTTCTTTTTAATATTTGAATTTGGCGAAGGCGGACGGTAAAGCGGTTCGGGAAGCCCATAAGGATCCAAGTTTGCTTGTTCCACCCAGCTAGCTTCACGGAAGTTCTTTGAGGCTCCTGGTGTCAAGGATCTAGATGAACGGTGATTGTGACTACTTACGAGATCTGTGTAGGAATTCCATTTCCCAATTTCTTCTCTTAACGCTGACGAAGCGCACGGTGGGTTCACAATATGAGAAATATTGGCTGACAAAGAGCGCACGGCTCGTAATTTTTTCGTACCTCCAATTACACTAGACGCATCTGGCTGAATGTTGTAATTAAAAACTGAGTCGTTGCTCCCATTGTTTGATCTGCGAGTTGGACTAAAAAGTCTCGGAGTCCAATTCTTGCTCAAGTTATTGTCTTGATTTAAGTCTTTCCGAAGATTTCGATAGGCTTGATCATCCTTGACGACATCTGGATTCTTGACATGACGAAAAAGAGGTCGAAACTTCTCTACTGGTGTGGCATGAAGGTAGTCGCCTGAACAGTAAAAGACATTTTGACAATTATTGAAATACTCAAGCGCATGCGTCGAACTAGAAACTAGATTGCCCATAGTAATTTTTCCGCAGGTAGCGTCTACATTGTCCATATTTTTGGAAGCTTGGTTGATGTAAATGAAAAAAAATTGTTGATTTGCTTGTAATTTTTTCCATGTAAAGACAACATTTCCAGAAATGTTATTTGTACTAAGAATTAAAAATATATAACCTGGCGGGGCCCTCGTGATTGGTCCAAGAGGAACGCCGAAGAGAGGTTGTGGTTCGTCAATAACACGGATAGCGTTTGCGTGCCTAATATTTCTGACAGCGACGTCGTCAACAATCAAATCAGGTTCATTTCGGCGGGAACTGTACGGACTGATAGGTGGTCCTGGACATGGTGACACGGGTGGTGAGAACGCCGGAGAAAATGCTAGGTAAGATCCGCTTTGTCCCATTACTTCCCTAGGATCCGTGACTTTTTGACTTTCTTTGGGATCGTACTTTCTCCTGGCCATGTCATCATTCACACGATCAGGAACTCCTAGAAAAATTAAAATAACGATCATACTTTAGTAGGGTGTACCCTGCCCGAGAACATTTGAGAAACGAAATACAAGCTGGCGTCCCTAGTGAAAAATAAATCGCCTACCGGATCGTCTCATTGGCGGAGCTCGAACACGTCGTCGCGAGTTATCAGTACTCCCGCTACCGGAAGTTGTCGCCACCGACTCGAGTGACCCTGAACCTAGCGATGAAGCAAATCGGAAGTATCTCGGGGAGGTATACGGGACCAGATCCTTTCCTCGAAGTTCTTGATGAGGAGTAGGGAGATCTCGTCGCTCTGCCCGGTCCAATAAATCCTCATCTGACAGACGAAGGCTCTTGTACATATCTTCCAGTTCGTTAAGCGCATCCTCCAGGTTTTTTCCTGGACTTTTCCTAACTTTCGCCTGTGGCTCTGTCAGACTACCGTCATTTTGAAGTTGTAGTACCGCTGATTGATGATCGGATGGGAGAGGAGGAGGAGGTGAAGGTGTGTAACCTTTGACATTGAGTCTCTCGCAGGCTGATTTAGTCATTCCTTGAGGAGTAGGCGTTGGAACAGATATTTTAAATTCTGAGGATTTAATCCTCCGGGACCTATTTAATGCTGGAAGTTTTGTTGAAAGAGCTTTGGCGTTATTTTTAGAATTGAATATATTTGGGCTTGGAGTTTCAGCAGAAAAACTGCTTAGTGAGCTGATGGACTCATTTGAGCGAAGAATTCGATGAAGATTCTGATGAGAAGGCAGAGGAGGCGGTGGTGAATGAATTTTGGCATGTTTTGGCACTGGAAGTGGTGAACTGTCAGCAGATCGAATTCCAACTAGGCTCAATGACTTTTCTTGTTTTGAATTTAGACAATTAGGGGGTGGAGACCATCTTAATCTGGACGAATTTGATTTTTCCTGTCGTCGCCAAAATTCTGAGGCACCACTACACTCTTGTTGATTTGCTATTTTTTGAACAGGGAAACCGAGCTTAGATACGGTTGAAACTTTATTAGGTGTATTCTGAAGATGGGCAGGAACTTCCGGATTGTACATATTTTTCATGCTCAATGGTGACGCTAATAGCTGCCTTCTCATTTTTGGTTCTTGATTGTACGTGATAAAGTTTTCATCACTAATTTGTGGTGACCAAGAGTCCGTTTGACCACTAGACCGTACCTGATCGTTTGACCAATGGCGTTGCCTATAATCATCTCCAATCCTACGGGCTACGTTTCTGTACTCAAAATTATTTGAATCTGGTTGATAATTTTCCTCGTAATTGTCCAAAAAATAGGAAGCTGGGCGATAAGCGTCGGAAATATTCCCGAATTGTGCTCTTTGCGATTCTTTTTCAGTATTGTAAAAGTCACTCTGCTGCGCGTGAGTAGGAGGAGTAAATGTTTTTCTTGGTTGCATTCTCGGCTGGTGTCTCAAATTAGCATAAATTGGTTCACTACTTTTTGGATAGGAGGAAGACAATTGTAAGGGCAGGCGGAGACCTGCAGTAATAATTTGAGTATCATCTGCAATACTTTCAGTGATATATTGCGGATTTCCGTTTGAATCCTGTTGATTTCTAGGGGATAACCTTTTCGGAAGCCTAAGGAAAACTGGCTCAGCTTCCGGAAGTATTTCTTGCGTATAGACAATCCTTGCCTCCCATCTTGAACCCGGTACTGAAGTCTTCTGTCCAGCAAGTCTTTCTGTGCTCCCACTGCCATAGATGTTTGGACTAGAATTTGAAACTCGATGAATTGGCGTCCCCTGAACAAGTTTTGTGGCTGGACTGACTCGCTGGCGACGATTAGCCCGAAGTGACAATGAAGAATGAGAACCAGCATTATTATTTTCAAGGTCATCTTCGCCTTCCTCGGCAGACGAACTGTCAACAAGAATACTTTCTCTCCTAGCTTCAGCCCGAGCCTTCACCGCTTCTTTGGCCGTTACCCTGGATCCTCTTGACAATGATGAACTTCCCTCAAGGGATATACTCAGGGAACCGCTGCTGGAGTAATTTGTACTTCCCGTAACGAGATTTGGCGGACATTTGGTCGTTTCCCAACTTTGGATTTCGGGAGTACTACGGCGGTGCGTTGCGGGATGCCTAGGCACTTTTAGAAACCCTTCAACAGCTTTCGAGCCATCACCACCAACTTTCTTTTTCTTTTTGGAAAGGCGACGTAGGAAGTTTTGCCTAGGCTCACTCTCGGGGCTGGATTCTGTATTAGGCGATAGTAAGCCAATTGCTGGGGGCGGTTCAAATTCAAATTGAATTTGGGTTGGTCCTGTAGGGCTTCTAGGCTTTTCCTTACGCTTAAACAATCCTCCGAAAGTCCATCGTTTGGCGTTTTCTTTTCCTTCTGGAGTGTTACCAGGTGAAGGGATTTGATTAGGGAACGAAGAACTGGTTTGGAGGTGTGGATGACTCGGCATTGTATCTGGGGCTGTTTCAAATTCGGGGTAACTTTCAGTTTCTTCTTGGTCGTGTGTCCATCCAGGAGCGGTGGACCCCTCCGCGCGGTTCCTGTTCCAATGAAGGTCGGATAATTTATTCCGAGTTATTGGGGGCTGTGTATATTGACTATTCCAATTAACATTGCTCTCATATTCAAGCGCAGTAGGAGAACGAAGGAATGGGACAAAATTTCTTGTCAAAGGTCTTGGTCCCTCCAATTCTGTTTCCAAATAGAGGTCAGAAAGCCTGTCCGGCGGGTTTGAGGCCTGGTGGACAAGAAAATAAAATCAATCTTTCGGATATCATAGAAGAAATCTTAAAGTTTGTAGCGCTGTTACGAGCAATAAAATCATCAATCAGTAATAAAATTATTCCGAATCTGAACTTCCAAAAACAAAATTACTCTCAAATGCGACTTGGAGGATGCAAACTGACATTGTCAAGGAACCACTTTTCTCTTAACTTATAGAAAATTTTCTACCGTCTTTTAAGCTTGCTTCTGGAATTCCATGAGACTAACCTTAGGATATAAGCCTCTTTCGATCGGCCGAACACGTTCTTCCTGGTGCTATTGACGCATTAACCTTTATTGGTTCTTTGAGCTGTTGCTGAGTGACCTAATATCCTCGAACCGCGATGTATCAATGATACCCTGACATGCTTTTCTGGATTTAATGCGAGTCCCATCTGGCCTAGGTTCCAGAAACAGGTCTAAACTGAGACTGAAGAGATGTTAGAACACAAGTGAAAGACGCTTCAAGGAATGGAATTTAGGAGCCGAGAACTATAAACAGAACTTTACTTTTAGAGAAACTGTGCTGAAAAAAATTCACAGAAATTAAAGGACTTAAAAGCCCACGAGAAAGGAGTTCCCTGGCACCGTTTTTTTTTTATCTTGACACTCTCATAACTTAAGTTGAGCTTTTAAAAAAAGTGATCTAAGAAGTGAATGGCAACGATTAATACAAACAGGAAAAACCTTCTTGTCACTTGTCACCAGTCCACCAAAAGTTCTTGATAATTACACACGTGGGAATAGGACTTTGAAAAACCAAAATCGAATTGAAAAATCAAAATGAATGCACACGTTGGACACCATTTTCTTAAAAAAAAACATTCTCGAGGGAAACGTGTAGATACCTCAAACCCTCAACCGGAAGTTGGGACACCAAAAGCCAGACAAAATTGAGTCCTCTTTTGTATGGCTTGGACCTTTGAATTGAACTGAGGATTTTCCAAAATTTAAGGAAATATTCTCCAAAGTAAAAGCTCGGATCCTTCAATGCGTAATTTAACCATCCGCTTTATCGAAATTCGCTATCCTCAAAGTTAACTACAACGATGCGTTGTTTTTAAAAACTAAAATACCACTGAAAACTGTTTCTGGCATCTTGACAGTACCCTCCTTGTCTCCGTGTCATTAATTTTATGAGGCGAGTCAAAATTCTAAATGGCAAAACATGAAGGGGCCTTTCACTTCTCCTATGTAAATCCTTCTGCTACGATACTACTTCCCTGACATTGAACGCTGAAAGATTCAGGATCTTACGAATCGTCACTTTCAAAGTTGGCACCCCTGCGGAAAGTCTATTTAGAATTTTGGGGTTTCTGATCATTTTGAGCTGATGCCAAATGATCTTGACATGACACACTACCAGTAAGATTCTTACGAATATACTACTGCTCAACGGCTCCTTTTACCATAAAGTTTGCTTATTTTAGACACGGTGGAGAACAATGCTCTGTACTCTAGAATGCCAAAGATTCGTTTGCCAAAAATTCTTTGGGGGAAAGAATCTTATTTTACAATTTGCAATACGGAATTCTTGTAAATAACACCTTAAAAACATTGACTTTCCCTCTAGCGATGCAAGACGTATATGGAAAATAAAATTCAGTGCGCTTTAAAAAATGTAGCGCTGAATTCATATTTGAGTTAACATTTCCGTGTATTAAGGAACCTACACTTACGCGTTGATTGGCCATGCTTTCTTCTTCAATCCGTTGCATCTGGGAAAATGATTTTCAGCGAGGAATCAAAACAAACGCACACAATATTGTGGTAAATTGACACAATGTGCTAGATTTTGCAGGCACGGAGTGATGGCGCTGAGGCGTGGTCTCACTGAATCAGTGCAATGGAGGACTAGAGGAAGAAGTAGAGATGAACTAATGGATTGCATTGAATCGACAAGGAGACAGGATATGTTTCATAAATTGGACATGGATGAGATTGTGGGCAGCGTAAAAGTTAGTAAGAGATATTGGATTCGGGACGTATCCCAAAACTATAGTTCTGGATGACTAGAAATAGGATACTGGCTTGGTGGTGGTAATAACTCCAGCCGAAGTCTAGTGATGATAGTTTAGAAGCTACAAAAGGGGAAACTTTCATCTGTTTATTTAACTAAATGGGCACATTAAACAGATGCCGAAACTATTCTTCCATTTAACGTTTCTAACTTTTACAGACGAAATTTACAGCCTCCGGGAATTGGCAAACAATCCGTGACAAATCATATACAGACCACTTAACTTTCAACTGAAATAAGGTCGTAGGTCGAAGTCGTATTATTTTTTTCATAAAATATCCCTAGTTAACTTAGTTTTCAACTTCATATCTAATTGGACGAAATTCCGAAACGCGACTTTTTGAAACATGCTTTTGATTTCCTTAGATTTTTTATTTTGATTTTTCTTGTTCTGAATTTATTAAAAATATGACAGAATTTTTAGAGTTTCGAATGAACCTTTGAAGTGAATAATTTTTGTTGCGTTGTTTAGTTTCCCATTTAGTTTTAGATTGAAAAATGTAATTTAGGACACGAATAGCTCTGAAGCCGTATTACGCCTTGAGTAGTTATGTGACACCTTGAAAGAAAATTAGGGGTTCATAAAACCTCTGCATGTCACCAACCAACCGCCTGGAAAATCTCACGCTTGAGGACAGGGATCTCGCTTTTCGTTACGTTATTTCCTTCAAAGAGAATTTATAACAAAAGGGATCGTGGATTCAGTCAAAGGAAGGGCAGTTTGCAAAAGATTGCAAAAATGGAGATGATTGACTAAAGTTTACGACAACTCAAAATCCAACAACGCAAAACCCCCGTTACAAATATTAACTGCTCTGTAAAGTTCAAAGTTCTTAATTTTGCATTATCCCAAAATTTCTGGAACCACAACCACCTTGAACATCAACATCATCGAAAGCTTGTACACCCTGACCAAAAGTACTTCAGAATTGAATTTTATAGCTCTCAAAATGTAACAGATCGTTAAATCTGGTAGAAAATGATGAATCAGACCATTAGATTGGGTAAGAATGCAATTAGCGCTCCGTAAAGTGTAATTAGTGCTTTGAATCTTATCTCTTATAGGAAGTGAACAAAATGGAACCATGACCATAACATGTAAAATCCCATTTTGACTTTTGGAATCATTTTCTCACCCGCACCGAACCGAATTAGAGCCAATTTCCTGACTTCCTGTTCCAATAATGTTTTTACCCTCTTAAATTCTATGGACTCAATCGACACAAAACAGATTTTGGAAAACTTTCAAGATGGCGAAAACATCCACTGGTATTGCGCTGTTACACTTGTAACAGCACAGCAGTTGATAGCCGGCACAAACCACTGTTAGCACTAACTTCCGGGATAGGAAAAAACACAAAAAGTAAGAA
>JABASL010000117.1:0-27254 GCA_019775825.1 Neanura muscorum | reverse complement strand
GAACTTGATTCCTAACTTAGGTCAAAGGTCATGTGTGCCAAATTTGGTCACGATTGGACATGTAGTTTGGCCGCTAGCGTGTCTCGGACGGACGGACGGACGGACAGACATAGTGATCCCATAAGGCCTGGCTCGGCCTAAAAATGAATCCAATCAGGAGCGAAAAAATTGCGACTCAAAGAAATTTTGTTATCCATTTTGTTACCAAGGTTCTATGTTGATGGACGAGTTTACTACGCTTGAGCAAATCAATCAGCATGAACCGAATCCTTTACGATGACGCCATATGCACACTACTACTACTCCATTTTAATCATTGCCATTTCATGAAATTTTTATCTACCCGTACATCGTTTAACGTGTTTCACAGAAAGGATTGATAGATAATAATAAAACAAGATGTCAATTGTTCCCCCGCCAAAGAAGGGGTCACACTCTCAGCCTGTCGAGACCATGGTATACCAGAAAGGCCAGCAATTACAGAAAAAACGACTCCGTGACCGTGTAGACAAAAAGCGTCACCTCGCCTTCTATGATCGTGGACCAGGAGCTGCAGGATACCTTCTTCCACCACTTGTAGGAAAGAGAGATCATGATGTCCGATATGTCATTGCTCCAGAGTACTCCATGCGACCATTCCTACATTCCTCCTTTCAACAAGAGGGCTTGGTGGGTCCTGGAACCGGATACTACAAAATCCCAGACAATGTTACCCATCATGGAAAATTTTATCCGATCGAAAAATCATTTGGCCAGAAGTCAGATCCCCGTTAGAAATTTTACGACCTATAAATTAGCTTACTTATTTATGTTTATTGGAGGGAGCTGGCATCTATTGTAGATGACAGGCTCACGCCGAGCACGCACTATTATAAATTAGCTTACTTAGGTTCTAAATCCTAGCTAAGGTTTGTTTTTTTGTTATTTTAATTTGAAATTTTTGTCTAAAACAAGGCACTGATTCTGAAAAATCCAAGGTGGGCCCCGGTTCTCATGATATGCCTGGCCCAGATGTTTACTTATTTCGAACTGGAAAATGTCTTATTCTACCCTTCCGCCCTCTCCGAGGTCGTCGATACACCGATGCTCTGTACATTCTTGAATCTATGCTTGGCCCAAAAATAGTTTCACGCTTAGCAGCCCAAGAAACCTCCATGTAAAGCTTCAATTTTGAGAATTTGACCTTGCAGACCGATTTTAATTCCATCTTATTCCTAGGAAAGGCACACGTAAGGAAGAAAAGAAGGGAGACACGGGTCCTGGGCCTGGTACTTATACACTTTCGGATTTCGAACGAAAACCAGCTTGGACAATGTTAGGGCGGCAACGACCGCCGTCCGATATGATGAGCGCCGTAGGTCCGAAGTATTCGATGGAAAATATTAAGAACGGTCCAAGAGCACCCGCTTGGAAATTGGGACAAAAAGCAAATGACTTTACAGGGATTTTACGGACAGCCTGCGATGTCGTCGACTACAAAAATTTAGATCGACTTAATTGAGATCGAATTAATTGAATAGCAATTCCAACACTATAGGAGTTTAATAGAAAATATACCATCGCATTATGAATTTTATTTCCAAATGAAAATATAAAATGCTGATTTAAAATATATTCAAACAATGTCTTCATCCATTTAAAAAATGAAGCAAAAATCTAGCCGTTTGAGCTCTACCAGAAACTGGACTCGGATGACGCTTCCTCTTCTGCGTTCTGCCTCAACCCCATCTCCAAGTTTCCGTAGACCCTTCAAACTTAATTTGACAGTACCCTTCGGCGTCCGGTTTCGGCTGCATAAAATAAGGATTAGTTTCACCAAAGCCGATTCGATTTTGAACTGACTGACTTTTTTTTCAACCCCAACTTTCCTATAAGCAAGCGACATCACCTAAAAAAAATCATAAAAAATTTGAGGAGGGGTTAAACCAGTGTTATTAATTCTGCTCCAAAAAATGCTTCGTACATTTGACTTTGTCCTGAAATCTGAGTCATACGTTCTCAGTTTTCTATCTCTCGATTAATAACCCAGCTTTGGAGGATTCAGTTGTCCTCTGGACTTCCATGGTTTAAGATCTATTACGAAAAATAATCAACTTCGAACATTCAGCTCGTTAAACTTCTATTGAAAAATCCACTTTGTACAGCAAAGTGATGCTGTCGTTTAAATCCGCGGCAGTGGTCCTACTTCTTTGGACTTCACTGGCAACTGCTAGTCTTTTCCATGACTATCTAGGATACGATGATGACATCAGTCTCTCTGAAGAATCATACGAAACCGAGAAAATCGAGACTTCCAGTACCCTCAATCTCCAGGAAATGCACCCTCTCTCTGACGATATGATCAATCACATTAACTCTATTCAAACAAACTGGACGGTAAGACATGAACATAGTTTATAAACACAGTTTATATTTGACATTATACAATAATTCTTTAAACGAAACCAACTGACAGGCAGGCATGGTTTTAGAATCGTCCACAAATTATAATTGAGGATGCTATTATTTCAGGCTGGAAAGAACTTTGACCCATCTATTGAATGGGATTACATTAAGAAATTAATGGGAGTCAAGGAGGGTTGGAAGAATCATCGTCTTCCAGAGCGGAAGCACAGAATTGAAGGACTTTATATTCCAGAAAGTTTTGATTCCAGAACGAAATGGACACATTGTCCATCCTTGAAAGAAATTAGAGACCAAGGCTCCTGTGGTTCTTGCTGGGTAATCAACTTGCGTAAAAATTATTCGCAATTTCCTATGCCATACATCTATCATTCTTATAATTTGTTTTCAAACTTAAAACGCAAAAGTTCTCATTGGATCTGAAAGATGCGTCGTTCTGGTCAGCTTCATTCATTATCCAACAGTCAGAAATTTTTTATGCCAAGTTTATGTCCAAGTCTTTGCTTTCTTCAGCACATCCTCTTTGAATTACGCCATGAGCTCGCCAATTGTTTTATTATGAAATTCAATCCGCTACGTTATTAAAGTAATGCTTAAATTTTTGGGCGGTTGTACCTATCGTATGGTCAACTGCTAACTTCAATTTTTTAATTTTCCCTACTTCCCTCACCCTTCTCTCCCAGGGAGGGAGAGAGGAAAAAATTAAAGTAGCAGTTGACCACACGGTATAATTCTGCGGAACTCCTAACCACTCACGTAAACTATAACAGCACTAGATTACTTGCCTCAAAGCACAGACATTGAACAAAGGTTTTAAAAAAATTTAGGAAAGTTGTTAAAACAGCTGAAAACAAAAATGGCCGACTGATTATAGAGTTTCGGATAACGTAATTTCTTGCGTCTTTGGTGGTGTAGTACTTTAGAAGGGAAGAAGCTTAAAGATATGATAAGAAGAGTTGTTTGAGTGCCCATGGGGTAGCGGTTGATAACTGACCACACGGTATAATTCTGCGGAACTCCTAACCACTCACGTAAACTATAACAGCACTAGATTACTTGCCTCAAAGCACAGACATTGAACAAAGGTTTTAAAAAAAATTTAGGAAAGTTGTTAAAACAGCTGAAAACAAAAATGGCCGACTGATTGTAGAGTTTCGGATAACTTAATTTCTTCCGTCTTTGGTGGTGTAGTACTTTAGAAGGGAAGAAGCTTAAAGATATGATAAGAAGAGTTGTTTGAGTGCCCATGGGGTAGCGGTTGATAACATTTCTTGTTATGACCCCCTAATGACCTCATGTAACCATTTGTCTTATCATTGAAAGAAAGGTTAAAGTTCAAGCAAATAATGCCTGAACATACGATACATGGCTGAAATTCTGCTTTCTTGTCTTACTTTATTGCGTTGAACCTTTGCAGACTTGAATGACTAATCAATCCTCAAAGAAACAGAACGCCTTGATCCTCAATGTTTGATGAGTTCATCGATGAGTTCATTCCTGATTTTTGTTTTTGACAATTCCGAATAATGTGAGTATCCATGCATATTTTATTAATGTAAATATTTGCAGGCCTTTGCAGCAACGGAAGCCATGACAGATAGGTATTGTATCGCAACCAAAGGAACTGGAAGATTTCGATTCTCAGCAGAAAATCTAGTGTCATGTTGTAACTCTTGTGGAGACGGATGCAACGGTGGATTTCCTGCAGGTCAGCGAATAATTTACCAAATCACGCAAGTCAATAATAAGCTCTGTCAACAATACAAATTGGGAACAATAACATTGAATTTTGTCTGTTATAGCTGCTTGGGAGTACTGGGTAGAAATAGGAATAGTTTCCGGTGGACCCTACAATTCACACAATGTAAAAAAAAATTGCAAATAATACTCGCTAAAATATAGAAAAATTGCAAATAATACTCGCTAAAATATAGAAAAATTGCAAATAATACTCGCTAAAATATATTCCGTATTGGTATGAAATTTTCCATATATTACTTGCAGGGATGTCAAGCCTATGAAATCCCGCCGTGTGAGCACCATTCAACGGGTTCAAGGCCAAATTGTACTGGAGAAGGTGATACTCCCAAATGTCAAAAGAAATGTGACGAGGGATACAAGGTTCCATATCTCCAGGATCTTCACTACGGAAAGAAGGCCTACTCCATACTCCATAATGTACAACAAATTCAAATGGAGATCCTGAAAAATGGACCTGTGGAAGCTGCCTTTTCTGTCTATTCTGACTTCTTGCTCTACAAAAAAGGTAATTCAGTGAAATTACAAAAAAAATTAATTCTCGGTAACAGAAAAATTAATTTTTACCGTATTGTAGGGGTTTATTCTCATCAAACTGGATCTGGTGAGTGTAGTTCTTTTATTTGATTTAATGAATTTATTAATTTTGATTTAATCGAACAAGTAAAACTTTATTGAAGAGCTGGGAGGCCATGCTGTGAAGATGCTGGGATGGGGAGTAGAGAATGGAACTCCATATTGGTTGATTGCCAATTCATGGAACTACGATTGGGGTAAGTAATGTAGTAATTTTTTAGTTTGAATTCCTTCTTTAATAGATTTTTAATGTCTACTTTTCTACTAAAATTTTGTTTGTTCTAACGTTTTTTTAAATAGGTGATGGTGGGTTTTTTAAGATTCTACGAGGCTCCAATGAGTGCGGAATAGAGGACAGCATTGCTGCTGGTCTCCCGAAACTTTAGGATGTCGATCCAACTGACTACTTCGTCATAAATCATAACTTTCAAATCTTAATATTTTACTTTGCTGTGTAATTTTAAAATCGACTTGTATGATGATATTACTCTTAAATAAATTAACTTATCATCTTCATTTAAAGTAAATACGATGTATAGAAAACGGCGTCTACAGCGTTAGTTCCAAGTTGGTATATTTGTTGTAGTCATAAAAAGAAGCTTTAACTTGTCTTCCACCAAAGAAACGTCCGTTCAAATCTAGCAGAGCTACAGTTCGAAAGTTTTCAAAAATCAAATCATCATGTTGTGTTCTTCAAATAAAGTTTACTTACCTTTCGCAGCCGAATCTACAACTTTAAACTCCACAAAAATCCGAATGGGATCTTCCTCGTCTGCATCAGGCATCTGAAACACAGTTACATTGGATACTTCACCGTATTTTCCTTGACACTCTTCCTTGACTTCAGGCTCCAAGTCATCATCAACTTCTCCTGGTCCAACCATATTCTAAAAAGTCATTAGAAAGCTTTAAGATGGTTTCAGTAAATTGTTCTAAACAATTATAAATAACTGTGAGAAACTTCAAACGAAATTTCTACCATTCCAAGAAGGAGATATGAGTTTCCATTAATACCTACCTTGAGCAAAATAACCCTGGAAGGATTTTTCAAGAGATCACTTAACGTTGGTACATCCTCCTCCGTGTTTCCATCACCCTCTTCATCGTCGACGATGTCATTGTCTACATTCATATACACTTCCAATTACCCATTCATTCGCCAACCTGTATTGTTTAAAATGATTACATGCTGCCATGGACGATGCAAGTCCCATGGGATTTGGAAAGCTATTTTGAACGTCTCTTTGTGTGTCCTTCTCGTGAATTATTCGACCCGTCCGAAAACTAGTTTTCTCAACCTTCAAGTACCAAATTATGAATAAGTTCAATTATATCAATTCCGCCCCTTCGATTTAGTTCGCAACAAATTTCGGTACCTGAAGAGCTGTCGCCATTCCTTGTTCTTTCTTTCCAAGACCTTGACCCTCCTTGTATCCATATTTAGCCATAATGCGAGCGGCGGCTGAACCTCCAGCCGCTCCAGACCCCCCTCCTGCCGAAGATGAAAACCGGCTTTGATGTCCACCTCCCGTGTCAATTGGCGCTTCTGGTACGGAAGACGGAGCTGCAAGGGATGGCGGCGGAGCAATCTCTACTCGCGCTCCTCTACTGGACGATCCGGAGGTGGATGACGAGTTATAGTTCTCATCCTCTTCCCTAAATCGTTTGAAAATTAAGATTATTCCTTATATTTCTGGTTCTTTTGAGTTCCGCTGTTTTACCCATCATTGAGTGGCTTCCGTTTGGATTCTTCTTCTTCCGCTTCCTTGTCTCTCCTATCTCTCAACTCTCGAAGTGCTTTCTCATAATCATTTGGACACATTGGATCATATTCATCCTCAAACTGCCATTCGGGATCAACTGACAAGTAGGATGAAAATGTCTTCATTTTCCTCTTCTTCGCTGTCGTTTCTTTGGGTA
Organism: Neanura muscorum; assembly: GCA_019775825.1. Classification (NCBI taxonomy): domain Eukaryota; kingdom Metazoa; phylum Arthropoda; class Collembola; order Poduromorpha; family Neanuridae; genus Neanura; species Neanura muscorum. The sequence goes on along the minus strand of JABASL010000117.1, from coordinate 20,597 downwards.
GAATGACAGAGTAGGGGAGATTGAAGTTCGAAGCCATGAAACCACTTCCAGAAACTCCCAGCAAATTAGTTTCAACATTTTCACCTTTTCCCTTTGAATTGAGATTGATTACAGGTGCTAGGGTCGCCGCAGGTTGCTTTCGACCGAGGTCACGTTTCGGCTAAAAATAAGAAATAAGATATTTCAGTATTTTAAATAGGCCTTTACCTACGTTGATTTGCTGCCAGGCAAATAAGGAGAAAGTCTAGCAAACTAAACATACAGTTTTGGAGTAACTTGAATCCCAATGTCCAGTTCGTAACAGACAACTACCACTGGTCTAGCTACTAATTAATTAATTTTGGGGAATGAAGTTCGTATACATAAGGGAAGAGACGCTGGCGGATGCATTATTGACAAAATTAGATCAAAATTTTAGCGCTAATATTCAAGTCTGGCTTTTCTATTTCGAACATCACAATGCCGTGGAACACTATCATATCCTTCACGAACTGCGACCATTTCTGCATACGCGGACATTTTAAAGAATGTCGATTTTATCGGGTTCTTTTCTCGATTTTAGTAGTTAGAATTAAATTAGAACTAGAACAAAATGCTACCATTATTATTTCGTAATTAATGGTAATTGTTTACACACTTAACATTTAAATCCTTCTATAGTGACACCCTTGTTTACATGCCCAGCTTAACCTATGTTGTGTCAATTAGGTCTACAGTGCAGAACCTTTTGTCCTTTCTCTCCTCCAGCCTCCATCATATCACCACCATCGGACTTTTTTCCGATCCGACTTTTGATCAGCCTATCTCATAAACTTAGTATTTATTAGTGAGTGTTTACTTTAACTTTTCAGGACTTTATTTTTAACTTTGTACTTCAGTAGCAACAATTACACCGTACGCGTACATCACAAAAGTTACCAATTACAATTTCTAGAGTCGTCACGGTTTGAGCTATAAACGTAAGCGTTGTGCTTTGGGTAATGAATTTAAAAGGTTAAATCAAAAACCAGACATGTTATAATTCTTAGTGGACATTATTCCTCATATAATAATTTGCAGGGTTTACACTTATTAAGATGCAGCAGCAACCAATCACTTCGGATATACGGCCGAATCATACGATCTATATCAATAACCTGAATGAGAAGGTCAAAAAGGAAGGTAAGCAGAATTCAGAAACATACGCCAAAAACCAGGTTCCGTCCAAGACTTATGACTTTACCTTTGTTTCTTTTTTATACCCAGAGTTGAAAAAATCTTTGTACGCTATATTTTCTCAATTCGGCCCGATTTTGGACATTGTGGCTTTAAAAACGCTAAGGCTCCGCGGTCAAGCCTGGGTGATCTTCAAGGAAATCAACAGCGCCACAAATGCCCTTCGCTCTATGCAAGGCTTTCCATTTTACGATAAGCCCATGGTAAAATGAAACAAAAAGATTTGCGAAACCTTTAAGCCTTAACAAATTCTATTTGATACGTGCTTTCAGAGAATCAATTACTGCAAGACTGACTCTGATATCGTCGCTAAAATGAAAGGAACCTACGCCGAAAGGCCGAAGAAAGCGAAGGACGATTCGAAGAAAAAGAAAAAAGCTAAAGACGCAAAGGTACCCCAGCATTTCAAAACCACCAGACCAATAGAAAATATTAATTCATACTGCGACATGTATTTATCGCTAATTTGTTGAACTTTCCAGAAAGCACAAAATAACACGAGTGCCGGAAGTGGGGCAGCCATGTCATTCCAGGGACAAGCCCAACAACAGCGTAAGTGAAAAGGCTTTATATTTTTTTTTAAATTGTCCTAAAATTATATTCTAATCGATCTGATTTTGTCTGTTAATCTTTTGAAGCAATGGGCCCGGTTGGTGAGCAACCACCAAATCAAATTCTGTTTCTTACGAACCTTCCTGAAGAATCGACGGAATTAATGCTTCAAATGCTTTTCAACCAGTAAGTCGAACTCTCACATTACATGAAGTATTATAGTATTATTGCTGTAAATCTATTTGCATTGTAGTCACGTAAATTATTCGTATTTTAGGTTTCCAGGATTCCGAGAAGTCCGTCTAGTTCCCGGACGACATGACATTGCTTTCGTGGAGTTTGAGAATGAGCTCTTGGCTTCAGCAGCAAAAGATACGTTAAATGGATTCAAGATCACTCCAAATAACGCCATGAAAATCACGTTCGCGAAAAAATAGAACTACACTGCGACCCTATTTTTACGCTAATATGTCCGAAAAATGGAAGAAAAAAATTATTAATTTGTGTATTAATATTATAATATTAAATCTAACATTATAGATACACGTAAGTAAGTATTACATACTTTGTGTCAATAGCATAACTTCAGCTTTTTTAATAAATACTTGTTTTTGTTGAAGTTAAAGTAATTCCCACCGATAGAATAGGAATTGGCACATGCACTAATGCTAAAATGCTAAGCACTACTACCTACTAAGAACAATTATTGAGATAACCTGGCAATCTGATGGGGCACGATCTACTGATTTGGGACTCGGGTCCATTACGTTATTTTACTAAAAGTTAAAATGTCGGAAAATCTACGCAAACGGCGAGTTGCCGAAAAAAAGATCCGAGGAACTGGATCTGGACTTGTTCCATCCAGTTCCACCACCAGCACCAGTTGTAACAATTAAATTAAAATTGACTTACAAGTTATAACTGATAACTCCGTAAGCCATAAGCCATGAACAGATTTACCAACATCTTGAAATAACTAACAAATACATTGTATCTAATCGGAATCCCCTTTGACATTGCTAAGTAACTCTAGGACTGGAAAGTTTAGGTGGTGGCCTCCCTTTCCAGTGCCTGGAAAGGGGGCCAAGGCCAAGCCCAGCGCTAGTTTACCCCTTGGGCCGTTTCCAATGCCCCGGCACAATTAAACACTGTTAAAACGCGTTCATGCAAATACTCATATTTATCATTTATGTCAATGACAACAAGTATGATATGTACACAGTTTGTATTGTATACGTACCTGCGTTACTGTCGCTTTCTTTAATTGCATATGTGTTTGGAACATTTTAACACCCGACGCCCATCCTGCGACATTGTCAGACTTCTTGTCGGCATCAAGGTCGTCGTAAAGTGACATCATTTACGTAGGTGAGACACACAATGGAGACTACCCACACTTTAGTAGCAGGCGAAACTAAGCAGTTTTAGGAAAATTTTTGTTTCGGTGTAAAAATCCTGGTGAACCGCAGAAATTCCCTTGAGTTTGTTAAAATTAACAACCTTTACAAGTTACAGTTTTGCTAATAATTAATAATTTACAAGTAACAATTATTATTCTTTAGTGATGCACAGCAATTTAATTAAAGGTCTATAAAATAATGGAAATAAGAAAAATGATTAAGGAAATATCCCGCCGTTCCACTACAAGTGTTTCTTAAATTCTCAACTGTACCTTCTGTCTAATATTCAGAACAGATACTACGAGGCGTATGGTCGAAGGGATGGAATTTCGAGTAAAATACGTTTAGACAAACAATTATGTCCTGGTCAATCAATTTCTTAGATGCAATATGAATTTTCGGGGCTGGGGCTGCACTTCAAGTGATAAATGAAGTCATAAATTTCAAAGGTAAAAACACCTGAGCAGTTATACGTAAAACGAAAATTTAAGAGTAACATAAAATGTCGCTGCATTGGATTCCAGTTGTCCTTGACATGGACAACGACTCGTTGTCGTTGCTACGCTCTGCTTGTTGTCATTCATCATGCAGGTCAATACTTAAGCTAATTAACACCTAAAGCCCTGACTGTTGTGGTGACAAAATGCACACGTCAAACTGCACAACTTTTTTAAAAACGCTTGTTTGACCCCTTTTTTAAATTACCTAATAAGATTTTTTTAAATTCACTCCGGGCATTAGGTGTTAACAATCCCAACCCTAGCGTCACATGTAAACTTGTAACCGATTAGTAGTTATAAGTCTATGGCTTTCATCCAAACCCATCAAAGTTAAGCCTGGGGTTAACCTTGTGGAACAGTTAATGGAAATGGAGTAACGTTTGGCTTATAATTGATCTTCAATAGCAGCGGTAAAAACAATCCATGTCCAAAACGTTTTAAGAAATACCAGGTTGACTAAAACGAAACTCAATAACTTTAGAGATGAATATGAATGCCAGGAATGATCAGATCACCCACGGTTCAATATCGTAAATTGCTGTACACTTATTTCGAATTACTAAAACGTGAATTGGAAATTAGTAACACCAAAACGACGACAGCTTTTCATTTTGATTTAATTCAGGAAAACCTGGTGAGAGATAAATCTGAATGAACGATACAGTGAAGTTTCGTTTTACTGGAAACTTACCGATTATGTTTCGTTATATTACAGTTAATATCAATTATCAGTGGGTTTCCTCTGCATCTTGTTCATTGGTTTTGAAATACCGAAAAATACTGGCACAACCCAAAGGGTTAGAAGAATATTTAGTTTTCTCCGCCATCACCTTCCCTGTCATCAGATTATAAAGTCGGTTAACTAGAAGTTTTCGCCTCGGAGATTGATCTTCCCTGAGATTCTCTTGATGAACCCAAAGTCTCAATTTATCACTGCTAATAGTACCCATGTCCCAGTGGTAGAATCCACAGACTTGATCCAACTCCTATGTCACGGAAATAGTGTTAAATTACAACAATTATTAATCGTTCGCCACAAAAAGTGAACATGTCTTACAATAAGTCGAAAGTGCGTTTGAGAGTGAATCGCCACGAGTGCCCATGCGTCGAGTGCCTTCTCCATCTCTTTCCGAGCAAAGTGAGCGATTCCCTTTTAAAACAGAGAGGTTCAGGATTAAGCACGTTTAATTGACCCCTCCAATAGCTCTAGAGCGAAAGCATCGTAAATCTAAACGATGGAATTCAAAATTCCATCGTTTTCATGCCCTATGGGGTCACACACTGTTCCGGGCCACACAAACTAATCGCTCAATGAATTAATCACTCCGTTGATCGCATTGATTCAGAAACACATTCATAATGTATCACATCGTGACCGTTACCTATACCTTGTAAAAGAGAAGTTCCAGGATTTCAGTGTCAGTCCAGGAACAGGCTCCAGACGTCCAAAGCTTTTCCTCAATAATCTCAGCAACTCTGAACTGTTCCGGATGTCCAATCATATTTTTCACGCACTCCAGGAAGGCATTATAATGGTAGGGATCCAGATTTTCAGTCTTACGAAACCATTCAAACGAGGTACTCAAAGCACCCTTCTGTAAACAACAGGAAACCTTATGTTAGGACAATCCATCAAGAGCGATAAAGCGACCTCTGAAAATTGATCGACAGTCAATGGCAATGATAGGACCGTAGACGTTTAAGCAACTGCTTACACTCATCCTGTAAAAAATTCCAAGTCGATGAGTAGTGGGAGGATACGTCGGGTTCAGTTTGTAGGCGATGTCCAGGCATTCTTCTGAGTAGGCCACATCAAAAAAATTGAGAGTTACGAATCGAGCAAAATAGTCGGAAATTCTGCTGTGTAGTTTTACAGATCGAGGAAATTCGGAAAGTATTTCCCTGAGAATGGAAATTATAATTGGGTTATAATTAAAGTTTTAATTAGTTAAAAATACAAATTTACCTGCAAGATTGCTTCATGAAAGCGATGATTTGATTACTATTCGTGTGAAACGTAACTCCACCGCAAGTGAAAGATTGTCTTGAGTCTCTCAAGCAGTTAATTATGCAGTCAAACAACGCGAGTCTTACAAATGGATTCTGGTCATCTAATTTCAAGGCTCGATCAACGTAGGTGTGCTCCTCCATATCTCCAGCCTGTTTTCCCCCACGTAAATACTTGGGACCGTCTCGCCTAATGATTATGTAAAAATCCAAATTACATATAATTTTCTCTAAAGAACGTCTAAGAACGTACGAAAATATATTTTACGATTTAGGAAAAAAATGATGTAAGAATGTACTTTCGTCTAACGGCCTCGTACACTGTTACAAGCCACTCCGCCTGAGATCCGTCATCAGCAACAACCTGTCCGAAATTATTTGAGTTTATCATTTCGAAGCATTCTTGATTTGAAATTGGAATTTACGTATTGGCATTTTCATTTTTGGAATAAAAGGAACTACACTTACTTCCTTCATCATCTCAACACGCTCAGCTTGCTTGAATCGGAAGTTTCGTAGCAGTTGAGCTCGGACAACTTTGAGTACTAGCTGAGATTTGACGGACAGCTCAGTGACGGCCGGGAGTTGCACCTCTCCTTGAAAATTGTCTCCAGGCTCCTCTCCGGTAACCCAATCCAGGAAGCCTTGGAAGATTTTCTCCACGAAAGAATATGCTTCATCCAGTTGAGGGTTCCATAGAATAAAAAAGGGAGACTCACGCATATAGTGCAGATTAGCAAGTTCTTCTTTGGCAGATTCTAGCTCAGCAATGCAAAGGAGCCCAAGAATTTGTGTAATCTTGTCTGCAAAGCATTCAGTTGGTCTGAACTGGAGGTCATTCTCCAGATCACTTGGAATTGTATCCACCTGGATGTCCTTCCCAGCCGTCACCTTCAGTATGTCGCTGCCGTTGACGAATTGAAGTACCATTTGATTGATAACTCTTTTGTAGACACATCGTTTTGCAGTCAAAAGATCCACTTCGCCAATGATTGTCATAAAAGAACGAGCTAAATTCTTGGGCATCGTACAATCATCTGTTTCCCCAACATTTGTAGCGAATGTCAAACTTTTCTTGATGTCAAACAGGCATCCAAAGACAACATTCTTATTCCAGTGTAATGACAAATCCCTTGGTTCACTTCCGTTTTGTGTGACCACTACGTTTTCACTTTCGCTATGGTCCATATCCATCTTATTTCCTGAGACAATCTACTAATTACAATTATTACATTATTTTGGAGTAACTTTTTTTTTTCATTTTTTGTAGTAACTTTTTTTTTTCATTTTTTGTGTATTTTGTGTGAACATTTGTTCCAGTCATAGCTTTTTTATCTTTGACCCAGATGAAAAAAAAACCAATTGACCGAGTTCGCACGCTTACCAATTTGTATCCAGCTGAAACCTTTAGTGTTTAGCTTACGTTTGACCCAAGTATTTGACCCGTATATTAGATTTTCTTGAGCGCCCGCCCGGCCCTCCTCTCAGATTACCTATACGCACGAACGACGTGTAAGAAAAGTTAACTAAAATCAGCTAAACCCAAAGCAGGTCAAGTACCAAACACAAACAGAAATTAAAGTGAAAGTTATACAAATTGACATCAGCAGCAACTAACAATGTAATTAGGTTTTAACTCAATTAAAATTGGAGGGAGAGGAATGAATTAATAAATAAATACGGGGTGCCAAAAAGGGCAGGGGCAACTACAATTTGGTTTTGGCGTCTTTCTTGGAGCGCGTGCGCCTGCTGCCTTGGCCAAAACGCTTGCTTTCTCCAATCGAATTTATTTTTAGGCTCTTATGAACTCCACCCAAAACTAAAGTAACCTAAATTAAACCAAAATAATAATGTGTAACTTTAAATACAATTTTGAACGCTGAATAACTAAATTAAGTACAGACCAATGTTCAATTGAGTCGGGAATTTTTGAGGCATTTGAAGCTGGGGTTGCAAAAAAAAAAGCCTGGTAATTTCGTACGGTTGTTAAACAGTTACAAAAATGTTGTACTAATCTCCTTCAAAAATTAAGACGCTGAGCAGTGAAATGTAATTTTACTGAAAATGGTTTTGAAAAGTGGCTGCTGTATTGTGTTCATTAGGTTTCAAAGCATAAGAGCCTATGATTTCTTTTGTATTTCTTGGCCGAAAGGTCGGAGATACTAAATGTTGCATTCCGTTAAGCCCTTCACCTAAATTAAAAAAGGAAGAAAAAAAACGAAGTACCACTTTGGAATTTCTTTGTGCTTTTTTGTAGACTTTGTGAGAAGGAATGGCGGAATAGGATGGAGTGAAAGTGTAAGTTGTGGAGTGGAGCGCAGTGGTTTAGAATAAAGACGGACTTCAGATCAATAAAAGTGAAAGTAAAAAAACAACCTCCTTTCTCCTTGCAGACATTTAGAAGAGGAGGAAGGAGCGGAGCTGGAGGACACCCAAGCAATTTAAGGCTTCTAAGCATTTTTATAAGCTTTAATTACAGTCAAATCCAAATGCCTTAAATTAAATCAACATTTATTTGTGCTTTCTTTTTGTCGTCCTGTCCTTGTCTCTTGTCAATGTGGATTAATTAAGCCTCTGTACTCGTCTTCTACGTCATTGTCACCTTTGACATGGTCTTCGTATTCAAGCTTTTGCCTCTACGTCTACGTCGCCCCATGGCTCCAGCTCCAGGCCAACTCCAGCTTCTCAATTCTATTGCTCTTTAATTACTCTTCGTGCAAGTCTCTCTAACCTTTGCTTAATCTCACTAATTATTCTTAATTAATTATTTGTGCATCGTGTGTCTAAAAACGAATGTGTGGTAAAAGCTCTTCAGCCGCTGCAGGACCTTCATTAACAACCAATCATAACAGCTCAAATACTAATTCAACACTGATCCCAACATACGCCGCTGAAATGAGGATGGATGATTATTTTTTTCTGGATCCGCTCTTTATTATTGGGACGCTGGTTTTAATTGTGGTAAGCTAATTAATTAGCTAATTGCCCTCAATTCTTTTTATAATTCTTAATCCGACAGCGTCAAATGCCTACGTTTTGTTATTCCTTTCCTCGAACTGGTATCCTACTTAAAAATAATTGTGTACTGGTAAATGAACTTCGTGACTCAACCTTGCACAATTAAGGTTAATTATTAAATAGTTAACCTTAATTACGCTGCTAACTCTAAATTAGAGTTAGCCGATTTTATGTGGGAGTTACTAACCTATGTAACTTATGTGGGATTCACCTACATTTTTTCAAGAGTAGAGTAGTATACATTTCATTTTTGCTATTTAATCTCATGCAGTTCCAGAATGATGTCGAGATCCGACAGCGTCTAAATTTTTAAATAATAAAAATCACATCTAGTTTGTGTATGATGAAACGATACAAAGGCCACGCTATATCGAACAGAAGTATTCTTTCATTTTGAAAAGTTGATTCAAAATGAACCATCAAAATACAAAATTAAACGAAATTCCAGCGGTTTTTATGATAATGTTGCAATTTTTTCCAGATTATTGTCATAATTGTAAGCTGGTGGCTTCAACGTAGGAAGTTGTTGGCAGAAGCTCGAGAGCATGCGGATGAGGAGGATCTTGAAAAAGATCATCAACGTTCACACAATCAGCCATCAACCAAGGTTCGCACTGTTGAAATTACGGAAAAGAATTTGGAAGTATTGGAAGGTCTTTTGAGTACTGTAGCAAATCATGGTGAGCGGCTGAATTGGTGTCTGAGCCTGGAAACAAAAAAGACTGGCCAAAACTGATCCTTAAATTTTTTGTTTTGTTCTAAATTTTTGTTCAGACGGAGAAGATGAAAAAGGACTCGAGACAGAGTCCTTGCTAGACAATGGGCAAAACAGTATTTCTGGTAGTAGCACAAGAGGTAAGAAACACACAACCTTTGGCCCTAGCACTAATATAGTAGATGGAAGTAATTTTGGCGAATCACTGGAATCCAATGAAAATGAACAGCCCTCAAATCCTGCTACTGACAAGATTATTACAATTATACCAGATTTAGATTTTAGAGATTTTCCAAAAACTGAAGAAGATCGAATGAAAATGCGAAGAGCAAATATGAAGAAAATGCTTTCACTTCCACCCTTAACTTGAATTCATGATTTGCATACAAATTGTTCAAATTTCTGGCTTGTTCAACATGAATTTCTGTCGGAACTTTTTGTTAACACGTTTGTTTAATCTGTTCTTTTAGCACATAAACGCCGTTCACTATGTTTAGAGTTCTAATATCCTAATTCTAGAAATTAGATAAAATTTAAAACGTCCCTTTCCTTTTTTGTCTTAAATTAAGGATAAGTCTCCATAGGAGGACCATGTAACAATAATCTCTTACATTTCATCTTTGACCAATACTTAATAATCTTTAAATAATCACGTCGCCTAATTTTTTTTTAGAAATAATTCTTCGGTAACAAACTTGAACGCATTTTTAGGAACTAAGACATTTAGGACCATGATTCTTGTTCGTAAAATTTAATATTAATTCAAATTAGTTTTTGAGTAAGACGTTGGTAATTCACAACAGGTGACTTTTTCCAAGTCAAGAACACTTAACTAATCACGTAGAACTTACAAATTACAATTATTGTTACCATTTGAGCAAATTCTCGAGCCTAAGAAGCTCAACTAACTAAATGTACCTGTTCTAAACCCTTAATTATGTCCGTAATTTTGTCTTGTTTAACATTGGAATCTCAGTTTTATGAAGAAATAGTATTCGTTTTAGAAAAAGCGAATAATTTTCATTATAATATTTGTTTTTCACCTAACGTGCAGTCAACACATTCTGTAAGGTTTCAAGCGAAAAAAAACGGAGTTGATTCCTAACTGAGAGTTGTTGAAGATGAAAGCACGGGATGAAAGAGAAAGTTAAAGTGAATTTCAAAATTGAATGAACTCTGACATCCATTGTAATCCTATCCTCTGAAATTAATTATTAACGTGAACTCGCTATTATTTTTAGTAAATTGTCAAGAGAGTGGCGTGGGTGTTTTAGATTTAAGAGAATTGAGATGAAAGCATTGACAATTGAATCACTTTCACTCATTTCTCACTCCTTCACGGTCCTACTCCTAAGTCTTCCTCACCAGGCAAAACCATTCGTTTTAAAATAAGATTCAATTAGAATGAATGATAAAAAATTAATGGTTATAAAGTAAGCATTTGTGAAGCGGATTGATTCGAAGAGCCTCCTCCGCACTCGTGTGGTCAAACTTCAAAGTCAGTATTAATTGACACGTGGACAAGGTCATGAGAGACTTGCATGTCAAATTTGTAATAATTCTTGAGTGTATCGTCGTCTGTCGTGGGAAAAATGACACGATCAGCCCAACAAATAGTGCCTAGGCATTTAGATGTGCATTTCCATTTTGAGAATGAAAAAGACACTGCGGAAATTTTATTCAACTCTATAAACACTGTACTAATATTTAAATTGGTAGAACTTATGACAAATTAATTCAATATTTTATAGTGGTTTAGTACAAATTAATACAAAATACTTTACCTATTATTCTCTGTAGACGTAATTACAAATTAGATTAATTCACTCCTGTTAAAATAATTTTAAATTCCTAAATTCTAGAACATTCACATAAAATTTCAATTATTTACAAACTTATTGTAAGCCATAAAATATTTGAAAACTTGCAACATGTCGTATAAAAATAAAAATAAGCCTGGAATAACCTCTCAAGGTTGTAATATTTCGAATCCTTGTTGAGATTTCTTGAGGAAAAATTCTTGAGCCATGGTGAGAGTGGTGAGAATCAATGGTGAGAACAATAATCAGGGGTATAAAAATATTTTTAGCAGGCGCTACCTCCCCTACGTCTTGCAAGGGGTGACCTAATTTTAATGTAGCTAAATATGCCATAAATATTCACATACTCCAGCAAACTTTGATTTGGTTTGACCAAATTGAACCAACGTATAGCTGGAATTTTTTATTCTCTAAGAATTGTTCATAAACTTCAACAAAAACTCAACTTCAATCAACTTTCTCCAATGTTAAAAAACATTGGAAATGTTCCAAACATTCCCAATTTTTTGTGAACATTTTTGGTAATGATCCAGCTGTAGGAATTCACATGTCCGAGCTTCTATAGTGACTACGCAGCAAGCCATGACCCAAACCATTAACTTTATCCAAGCCTTGACTGAAAAAAAAACGAACCCATTAGCCATTAGGCTTGTTCGTGATTCAGTTTTGTTGGCGACAAAAAGTAGTGTCAGAAATATTGCCTCCATAAAAATAAGTAGTGTTTTCCATAAAACAAATCCGAAGGTCTGCGTCGCTTTGCTTTGTTTTGGCATTGCCTACTCTTGCTCCAGAGATTAATCTAGGAATTTAAGATTAATATTACACGACCAAGAACAAGGGAATAATCTTCTGCTTTTTCTCATCCTAGTTCAAAGAGAAAGTTTGCTTTCTTCTTTGTAATACAGAAGAATTGTGGTAGGAAGTCTTGTGAAATCGATATTTCCCTGTTGAGATCATCTAGGACACAGAAATTTAGGCATGGCTTCTAGATCTCTTCTATTCTCTTATTCTAGTGGTCCTTTTGCCACTACTACCGCGTCGTCAAAATCCGGAACGAAACGAAACGGTGCAACGGACTTTGATTAAATGGTTAATCCAGCAAGAAAGTGAAGTCTTACAAGCGACTAAATCAATTTCAAGGTTTTCGCACTCCTATTCTTCTAAATTATTCCACAAGTTTCTCATTAAAATATTTAATAAAAAAATTGTCTTTTTCAAAAATATCAATAATTACCTCGTACTGAGCCTGATAAAAAAAAATATAATGGCTCAAGGCTATTTCAACTCAAATAACAAATTATTGTTCAGGTATACCATGAAATTTCAAAGCATGTCAAGTGTAACTTGACGTCACCCTACCAAAAACTAGAATCACACACACAAGGTGCTTAGCCTAAGATATCAATAATTATTAAAACTTTCGGGAAACTCGTAAAATTAGCCTTTAGCAAATAACAAATTCTTTACTTTCCCAATCCAAAGGTTTTGTGGTAACGGGTAAAAATAGTATCAAAGCGTCGAAAAGTCGACGTCGAAATTCGAAAACTTCGAATCCCAAGACATTTCGGTGGCCCTGTAGCCCTAATCTCCTGTTCTTTTCTCTCTTGCCAAAAATTTTACAAAAAAATGTCCAAAGAGAACGCCGCGGCGAGGGATCGTGTTTTCGTAAGCTAAAACATCAGGTTTCCATTGTCAAAAAATGAACGAATGAAGAAAGTACGAGGGAACGAGTTCCCATTCACGGCTTTCTCTAGTCCTAAAATGTGTTGCCTGACTTTCAGTTCATAATTTGAGCATTAGAGAAAAGAAAAAGTGAACTTTCACTTCCGTCACCAACCACCACCACTTGAAAGCTAACGCAGAGGCTCCGAGCACTTCAGACACAATTTTCTCCTCATGTAAAAAGAAACTACTCCAATTTCCCAAGCTTCCCTTCCCTTTCCTTTTCTAATTATTAGTAGTTCCTATCTCTATCCTATTCTCCCTGTAGTCAGTTTAGGAATCGAAAATAGTCCTTCCCGTCAACAGTCCTCCTCATCGTCACCAGTCACCGTACACTTTCACTAACAACATAGTACCACTTCACAATCTTCGTAAGCCAAGTCTTCACATTTTTGTGAACGAACCCGCCTTGTAGATAGGCTGTAACGCAGTAGCTTGAGTAGTGTTGAGTAAGTAGGAGCTTTAGGTTTGTTTGTCCAGCCAAAAGTTAAGTAATATTTAGATTGGACACTTGATCACTAAATTAAGTCAACACTTTCAATTTCATTGCACTTGGATAATGAAATCAATTGAATTCATAGTCATTGCGGCCTTTGCTCTCTTCTGGCTCATCTTCTTTCTCGTGGTAATTTATTATTTTAATACTTCAAAAGCAACGCAGCCGTCACTCCAAGTTGTTTAATTAATTCAAAAATTAATTTCAATCCCGCAGCTTTGCTACTTTGCCTCAAGACAGAAACGAAGTGACGATAGATCGGACCATAGGCCTACACATACAGGTAAAGCTTGAACTTTTAGTCGAAATATTTTGTGATCCACCATAAAAGAAAGCAGCTTTCCCGAGTTGTAAGACAAGGAAAATTAAAAGATTTGAACCCTAACCTTAATTTTTACAGAAGATAACAAATCGTCTCCACGTGGCCAATACGTTGGGGCAATTGGATGGTTTCAGAGATATAGGAGCAGGCAAAATGAAAGGTAAATCAGAGGTAATAATATTCAAGTCCATTTAAGTTTAATTGTTTCTGCTTTAATTTTGATTTATAGTAAGCACGAGTTGGATTTACTTTAAGCACCCCAGTCAGTTATCGTGTTAAAGTTGAAAATATAAAGAGAGAGGCGTGAAAATTGTTGGAAGATGTCCAAAAATCGTGTTAATTCGAACAATATACGTTGACAGATAAGCCTTGAGCCTTTTTCTGAACAAAAGAGAAGCCTTTCAAACTCTGTGCATCATCGCCAAATTTATTAAGAAATTTTTTGATAAATGCAAAGCAATTATATCACTTCTAAAAATCAAAAATCGAAGAGATTCAACACTCAAGAAAAAAAATTGATTCTGACGATGAGTCTTAAAGCAAGTGAAAGCTGCAAAAAGAATGTATTTGAGATTTCCTAATTTGAAGGCTTGGGACTTTATCATTGCTTTCCGTGCTATCTTCAATGAGAAATTATTCAACAAGATTATAATATCAATTAATTACAATTAATTACATTTACCGTAAATTATTGTCTGTCGTACTTCACTGTCCATTTGTAAATCAACGAATGGTGTTCCACTGTCATACATTATTAACATATTATTAATAATGATTAACACATTAAATTTCTTGTGGTACATTTATTACGAATGAATTCTGAAATTAAAATTTTAACTGTTTTGAATGATTTACTAAATATTAGTTAATTTTAACTGTCAAAGGTCAAATGCTCCGTTTTGTTTACAGAGATGAGAGAAAGCCTGGGAAACCTTGTGAAAGTTTCGATTCTGAAAATTTGTGTGTGGGCAATGTGCGAAATCCTAGCGGCGCCAAGTTCATGTTATTTGAAATTCATTTGTTTAGTTTTTTGTTATTTTTTGTGTTTTGTCTGTCAAATTTTCTTAATTTTTTAATTTAATTTGTGATTAGTAGAAAGTAGTATAACATTAGTGACCTAGAATGGGTAAAGACACGAGACTGTGGAGAAAGTTGGTTAAGAAACTACGTCGAGCAAGAATGCGGCAATCCAACGCTGAGAATTTTAAAAATGTACTTGATAGGTCTTCTGAAAATAAAGGAATCACGGACCACGAATCAGTGCAAGAATTGATGGAACTGGAAGAAGAGAAGCGCTGGCACAATTTAGAAGAGGAAGCCTGGCTGGAAAGGGAGCGACAATCTAATATTGCATTTCATGCAAAGAAGCAGAAGGCCGAGGAATTAGCACAAGCGATAGCTGCAGAAAAGGTCAACAATGTCTGCAGCAAATCCATATGACATTCCTAACCCTAAATAAGTACTGATTTTGCTTAATTTGTTGGCCCTTGTAGGAGCGAATACGAGCTGATTGGGAAATGAAACAAAGAGTTGAAGATGCTGAGCGAGCAAAAATCGAGCAAATTGCAAAGGAGAATGAACAGAAACAGGTCATGATGAAATACAAGTGCTCTTTTAAGATATCCTATCACAAACCCCTTAAACTTTACTTTTATAACATAATTTTTTATTTTTGCTCTGTAAAATCAATATTTTCCTTAACATTTCACCTTTTCGCGAACAAATGGAAAAATTCACACACATTCTATCGCTGAACATAAATATTTAAACATTTCAACCAAACGATGGCTCCATAGGAAGAGGATTTTAACAAGTTATTGGACTTTCTGTCCGGGGTATGTTTGCTTATAGTACACCTATAGCACTTAGCGCTTAAGTCATTTTCTCTATGTACAGCTGAATTTATTTATTTGTATTAGGATATTGAAACTCCGCCTTTACAATTTCTAATGCCGGATTGCACTCCTGGTGGGGACGAGGATGAAGTATGTCTCTACTTTTCAAGAACAGGGTCCTGTCGGTTTTTCGAAAGATGCAAAAAGTATTATGGCGTTTTAAATTTTAACCAATTTCTGAATTTTCATGTTGCCTATTTTGTTTTTTAAGACCTCATCCAAATCCGGTGCTAAGCAATACAATTTTAATCAGCAACTTCTTTACTCACATTTCCCTGGATCAAAACCGTTTAGATGACACTGATTCGGGCCTAGAGTTTGAGGAGACAGAATTGCAGCAGGAATTCAAGTAGATAACGTATATTTTTTTTTTATCTAAAATCTGAATTAAGTTTTTGGATTAAATGAATCTCACTCTGCATGCTTGCAGCGCTTTCTATGATGATGTATTACCCGAATTTCGGAAATCTGGGACAGTAATGCAATTCAAAGTTTGTCGAAACCTTGAGCCACATCTTCGTGGGAATGTCTATGTCCAGTACAGATCTATTCAGGAATCCTTGCATGTAAGTTAGTCAACATTTTAGCCGACGTCGAAAAGTGTTCCAACTGTAACTGCATTCAACATATTTTAGGCGTACCGCAAGTTCAATGGCCGTCTCTACAATGGGAGGCAGCTGACATTACGATTTGTAAAATTAGTATCTTGGCGAAACGCAATTTGTGGACAATTCATTCGAGGTTGTTGTCTAAAAGGGAAATCATGTAACTATTTACACGTGTTCCGAGACCCTACCAAAGAATTCCTCTCTGCCAACCGAGATTGGGACGAACCAGTATGCTTCCGTAAGCCAAGCTCTTCAATGGGGGACAGTCATGATAGTTCGAGACGGATCGAAAGAAGCATGTCGTCCCAACGGCAACGCTATAGTGTAGACCGAAAATCTGCAAGAAGTAAATCTCGGAAGGTAGGTTCAAACTCTACCTCAAGGAGGAGGTCAAGGTCACGATCTAGAAACAAGAGTGTTCGCGTCAACAAATTGGAAAGCTCGCCAGGACGTCCATCCAGTACCGCAAAAATGAAACATACTAGATCCAGAAACCTTTCGCCATCTCACTCTACATCACGCGAACCAAGAAGGCAAAGTCGTAGCAGAAAGTCCTCCAAGTCCTCTAAGAAAGACAGAAAAAAGAAAAAGAAAAAGAAATCCAGTAAAAGGCAATGAAATTATTGAAATTCTTAATTCAGAATTCATTCATGTTATGCCTAATCCTGTTTTAATTTGAGCTCTGCGTCTGCCTAGTGTTCCAACGTGTGAATAATGTTTCACACAAAATTAATTTGATCGGATCGAACTTTGACCTCGTGTGAAATAAGGGTATTACAATACTATTTAGAAGTAAACTTGGTGAAGGTGAAGTTTTTTTTTTGAAGAACTAGAACTGTCAACAAATAAGTTGTTATGAGATTCTCATCTTGTGTTCGCGGATCGCGGGTGCTCGAGTTGCGGTGTAAAAGGTAAGATTATCTAATCCATTTTGCTCTGCTGTTGTTTTTGTGTGTCCGGTTGAATGGTGCTTATTCAGTCAATAGTCACTGCCCGCCCAGTCATTAGTAGTAAAATCGTGTTGACCTTTCAGAATTAATTAAACATAATCTGAATCATGTCAAAAGTTCAGCAGAAATTAGTGGCTGTCTCAAAAGTATTGAAGGGTACGAATTTGGACGCAGTAGAAACTGTTGTATCACGATCACGTCCAGCATCAGCAGTGCTACAGTCGAGCAAGGTGTCCACGAAATCAGACGAAATTCTTCAACCGCCAAGTCCCAGGAGTTCATCTTCAATACCTTCATCATCTTTGCGAGTCGAACCTCCAATTTCTCAACCTTTAGTTCCCCTCTTGTCTGATATCCCAATTAGAGATCAGAATATGAACCTAAATTGGCCAATACCTGCCGACCTAACCAAGGCACATTTCCTTTGGAAAGCTAGAAGTACTTTCACTATTTTCATGGTTGGCCTCTGGAGTAAATCAGTACTAAGTAGGTAACTAAAGAAAAGTCAATTATTTTTGAAAGCGTTGACAGTTGATACTTATTAAACTAATTTATGCTGTTAGGTTTGATGAATAAGACAAGAATTTTCAACAAAGAAAGGATGACGAATGCAATTTTTAATCGTCCGGAAGGAACTTCCTATCCCAATTAGAGATCAGAATATGAACCTAAATTGGCCAATACCTGCCGACCTAACCAAGGCACATTTCCTTTGGAAAGCTAGAAGTACTTTCACTATTTTTGTGGTTGGCCTCTGGAGTAAATCAGTACTAAGTAGGTAACTAAAGAAAGGTCAATTTTCAATTATTTTTGAAGCGTTGACACTTATTAAACTAGTTTATGCTGTTAGGTTTGATGAATAAGACAAGAATTTTCAACAAAGAAAGGATGACGAATGCAATTTTTAATCGTCCGGAAGGAACTTCCCTAGTAACAGTCTCTAATCATGAGAGTTGCATAGATGACCCAGCCTTGATAGGTAAGTCACTGTAGGAAAATGCAGCTAACTACATAGAATTTTCGATTTCAGATGACGTCAGCTATTCTTGTTGCCAATTTACAGCGGCCTTTATGACGATTAGGCAATTAGCCAACCAGAAGACAATGCGATGGAGTCTAGCAGCTTATGACATTTGCTACCGTTCAAAATTGAACGGTAGTTTCTTCAGTTTGGGAAAATGTCCTCCAGTAATACGAGGAGGTGGAGTCTATCAGAAAGCCGTGGATTTTGCCATCGAACGTGTCAATTCCGGCGATTGGGTTCACATTTTTCCTGAAGGTAATTTTCTTGTTTTTATTACACATTCTAGCAGTTAGACCAGCGTGATTTTTAGTGATCGTGCATTAGTAGTACAAACGCTAAAATTTTTATTCTAATTTATTCTAGGGAGAGTTAATACAGAACGAGAGGGACTTTATAGGCTAAAATGGGGAATTGGGAGAATATTGTCGGAATGTCAAAGACCACCAATAGTTATTCCGTTCTGGCACACTGGTGAGTAATCAGTTCTTAATCAATTCAACTCGGATCTTTCCAGCCTCATTAATTTCTGTCATTTGAATTAGGGATGTCCGCTGTATTACCTAATCGTTCACCTTACATTCCCCGATTCGGGAATGATGTTGTCATTAACGTGGGGGAACCGATTGATTTGACTGAAATCTTGAAAACTGTTGAAGGGAAATCAGCACTTGAGAGAAGAAAGATGGTTACTGATTACATCCAAGAGAAGCTAAGGATTTTAAGAGAGGAGACACTGCAGACTACAGTAAAATTAAAATCTAAGTAACGCTCAAACGTAATGAATTTTAGGAAAGTTAGTTGAGTATTAATAAACAACAATGACCGATGCAAAATGAAAAAGCGTAAAAAAAATTATTCTTAAATTTTTTTGCAGTTTTGTAAGAGGGTGACAATAGTTTTTCGGGGTACTTTATTTAAGCGCGAAGTCCGAGTGTGACAGATTTTTTTTTCATTTGTTATCATTGTATTTTCATCGTATCCTTTCCTTCCCATCCTTTTACAACTACGATGAAGGTTGATTTAGTGGTTTAATTTATATAATTCGTTTATTTATTAGTTAACAGACTTGAAGGGATACTAAAGTGCTGAATCTGGATCACCTAAAATGTATTTTTCGTATGGGTGGCCCAAAATCCTGCGGGTTCCTGAAGCTGACCCTCCAAGTCCCGTTACATATGTAGCTGCAAATCGAGACAAAATTATTTTTGCCCTTCTCACGGGTTCCACATTGTCAATATGGACTTCCAAGGTAAGACGTACTAAATTATGAATTGCAATAATAATTCCAGTACTGATTAAACTCGCCAGCACTAGGTGCTTCTGCTTAGACTTAATTGTGATCCCGTTTGCTTTGTAGCCTTGTCTACCAGTAGCCAGTCATCAACGAAGTCCAAAATCCGTGGAAATGTTGGGCGAAAATGTTTCACTTGTCTGGAAGCAAGATTCTACAGGAATCGTCGTTGTGGTATATCATTCTAAAATTAAAAAGTTGCAATTCAAAATTTTCGTATGTAAGCAATAATTTAAACTGTTTGTGTAAATTTTTTAGACTGGGAGTGGATACCTTCTATTTTATAGCCTAGGGACTGGTTCTAATAGTGTTTACGAGCAAGTTGATCCTGAGAATTTGAAGTTGAAACGAGAAAGTGATGAATTATACCTCAAGGAACCAATACCCGACATCAGCGTTACATTGGTTGGTACTTTCGTACTTCTTAGCGCAACGAATTGTGAAGGGCTCTGAGTTTTCAACTTTAAGTGTACATGTATTTTGTTAAGCTAAAAGAAGTTGCAGTAAAAGGGGAAATTGTGGGAGCTGCAACATTATTCCGGGATGAACTGATGGTGTCGACAAATGAAAACCATGTAATGCGATATAGATGGGATGGAACTGTCAACAGTGATTACTGTATTGATCTCAGGAGGATTCCATTCTCGCTTGACCAGCAAGCCTCCCGAGCGGTTCCTATTACGGTAAGTATACTTTTCGGGAGCTACGTTAATTACTTTAAGCAGCAGTATCCTTCGTAAGAGACGTACCAACTTAAGTGATTCTAATTTTGAGCTTAGGAACCAAATGTATATCCCACTGACCTCCATTATTCTCCCCTGATTGGTGGATTTTCCATGATTCTTTCGGACGGTCGTGCAGCTTTCCTTACGGTGAGTCAATTGTTTAACTTTTATTTTACTTTGTTCTGTCTAAAATTTTTGACTGAATGTATTTTAATAACATTTAGACGACAAAAGTTATTTTTTGTTAAAATTGTAGATGTATTAGTCAAAGAATCAATATCGGAAACTTTAATGAAAACATTATCTGAGTAAGCAAGGTATTCCTTGTTTATATCAT
>JABASL010000116.1:0-27279 GCA_019775825.1 Neanura muscorum | reverse complement strand
AGTTCAAACCCACATGTTGTTTCAATTTGACCGTAAAGGGATGGTACCGCAACTTCAGTTTAATCCCTATAAGAATGGCGATGCTTTCAATTGAGATTAAGTACCAGTTACTTGTTGCATGGAAGAAAATTGAGGGAAAGTGAAAGTAAATGGTAAAAAAGCCAGAAAAAGTTGAACAAGAGGGCTTTGTCGCACAAGTTGAACCCGCCTAGGGCTGCAGATTAACTTGTGCGGTTTGGCGCCGTCTAAAAACATTAATAAATTCGGATCCAAACATCATCGTTCCTTTTTACTTTCCCACGATAGTTGTCACTTCCAAGCGAAAGAATAACGATCATTCTTTTTATACGAAATAGGCTAAAATTCAGATTTTAGGAACAGGATTTTCGTGAAAAGAGGCACTGAAGAATTTTCTTCACTTTCACGAATTTCAACCCAGTGGGCACATAAAACACTTCCGGATCGAAATCAAATCTAAAGCGAGTTTGTAATTTTAATTTATTTCTGCAATTATTATCTAAAGGTTATTCCTCTTTCACGTCCTTTCACCTGAATCAATAGGAAAAGACTTATAAAAACACCAGAATGCTACTGTCTTTACTTTTCTGTGTATTTTATTTGTTGAAGGGCGTGGAATCTTTAACAGATGACGTAAGTAACGCATCAAGTTTTAACTGTAGCTTTTCTAGTTTACCTAATTAAATTTACTACCAAACGATTTTTTTTTAAACTGGAATAACTTTTTTAATGTAGGGTATAGATAACATAAATAGAAGCAGCGGACTCAATGTGACCTCCGTCATAATATCGAAAGGGACCCGCATTTATAAAAGTTTGCGTAGTGGTTGTGGCGGTTTAGAATCCAAAAAAGAGTAAGCCACGTACAAAACATTTTATCTAAATTAATGAAATTACAACAAAAGAGTAACTTATAAAGGGATTCAAAAATTAATAAATTTTAATTTAATTTAATGGAGTAAAACTCGTTACAATTTTAATAATTTTAGCAATGAAGGAATTGCGACATTCACCATACCAGAGTCTAAATTACTGGGAAATGTGAAGCGTACAGATTTTGAAGAAATCCAATTACTTAAAGTCAAATATAACAAAACTAAATTTATTATAAAATCTTTCCACGAAATGCGGGAGTCGAATCCAGTGACATACACTTTTCAACTTCAAACAGTAATTATTAACTACAATTTAAATCATCATTAAAAACCACAATATTATGAATTACTAAATACTCAATCGAATTCTAGACTACATTGAAAATAACACATAACCTTCGAAAAAAGGTAATTGCCACTAACGAGGGAACCTCACGGCCTGCAACCGTCCGATTCCTACCAAACTGGGTCCACAACTTCGTTTTGGTCCCTAACGAATATTGCCAGCTGTTAAAAAAAACAATAGCGCGGTTTTCTATTTTCCCCGATTTTTGAAATTTTTGCAGCTTCCATTGCCGTTGCGTGGTAAAAGTTGCGAAAGGTCTCCCTTTAAGGAACACGATTTTTCCATGCTAATTTCCATAAGCAATTTTTTTCTTGAAAATTGAAATTTTTTTTCAAAAAATCGGGAAAAATAGAAAATCGCGTCATTGTTTTTTAACGGCTGGCAATATTCGTTAGGGACCAAAACGAAGTTGTGGACCCAATTTGGTAGGAATCGGACGGTTGCAGCTGTGAGGTTCTCTCGTAAGTTCTCCATTCATATTTTGTTAACCTTTTAATAATTATTAATCACCAACTTTCCCTAATTCCAAATAGTACATTGAAAAAATATCACTAGAAGGCCTTGATCTAACACTGAAATTTATTGGGTGGAAGCGTACTATACCAATTGCCATCACACCACTCGATCCTCAGGTTCACAAGGGCAAAGATCTTGAAAAATTTGAAGTCATTCGTACCAAACAAAAAAATAAGGACGTGTAAGAGCGAATTTAGATTTTATCGAACCAAAAACGTTTGTTGAAATTGCAATAATTTGCTGTTTCTAGCATCACAGCTTTAAGAATCCAACGCTCTGCGTTCGTACCTTACGAATATTTTGGTATGAATAACAGAATAATTATAACAAAAATCGAAACACCATTCACTGTTACGCAGATCAAGATGGAAAAAGAGAAAAAACAATATAGCAAAGTCGACTCCATTCGCCATTATTATTACCTAACGCCAATGGTACCAGACACATTTAAATATAATTAATATTAATAATTAGCTTGCCCTTGAAATTTGCATTTAATTTGTTTTTCTTTAAATAGGGGCATGATGCAAACAAAATGCTGAGCGACTTCTACGACAGTGAAAAACATTTTACATTGACGGGGTCGCGAATTCGTTATGATTATTATGGGAGTGTCCTGGAAAAATGGGTGTTCAAATACACCACTGCCGTTAAAGTAAATGGGTAAATTTCAACAATTCACAAGTTGAAAAGCATTATATAACAAAATATGTCCACAATTTCATTAAAAGTTTTTGCTAATAATGTTCCTCTAGAGTTCTGCTTGCAGAAGTTGGGCTGGAAGACTCGCTTGGCAACTTCAGCGATCGTGTATTCAAGTACGCTGATGGCGACAAGAAACAAATTTCTTTCAAACTTCTTGAAAAAGAATACCTGAGATTTGAACCGGGAAACATTACGAAATGAGAATTACGTTCTACCCAAGTATTTTCATTCAGGAGTACCGTGAATAATTATAATATTTTACCTTTAACCCTGGTGTGGCACAAGAACGTTTCAGCATGAACCCTTCATACAATTTTTATAGAGCACATTTCTAGAGTACCCTTCTCGTTTTACTCAGTCAGGTCAACTGTGATTGTAAAAAAATTAAGGTTAACCCTCTTAAACCCTAATCAATAAAGGCCACCCTAATATGGAAAATTCAGCTTTTCAGTACTAGGTCTCACGTTGTAATCAATTAGACGGACGACGCACGCTCTCCTCTTAAATTAATACACGATGCTAAATTATAAACTTACAAGTATAGTAGGGGTAATAGGGATTAAATTTAGGCTAGATTAATGCTATGAATTGTTGACCTCTGACCTGAAAAATTTGGGTCTCCGTAATCCTTCAAAGACTTGTTCGTATTCTCGGTAACTACAATGTCGCCTGTCATCATGTTTGTCCTTTGGAAAATCAATGAAACTTGGAACACCATGAATACTGTCATTTTTGGTCGTTTGAGTTCTGCATGAAAATATTTTGATCATTGCATCAATTCCTGGTTGAAGCTTCTCCTGTTCAAAAAAATAACATAAATAGAGTTTTCTGTTATGAACTTTGACCACTAACCTTTTCGTCTTCGACCCGACGTAAAAGGTCAGTATCCCCTCGCATGGCTTCATACAAATCTCGTAGCTCCACTTCGAAGAAAATGCAATAACTCAAAGTTTTAATATCATGATGCGCAGGCTCTCCAAATAAAAGGTCACGAATACCAAAATGGCCCGTTTCTTCAATAATGTTCAAAGGTACAGTCTCATCTTTGTCTGACAAAACCTTCGTTCCAATTCCAAAATTACATTAAATTAAAATCAATCCAAAAATATTCACAAACGACTTTTCAAAATTTTAAAACACAGTTTATCATTTTTTGGAAAGTTGTTGTATCATTACTTACTGCCACTGAACCCCTTCCAATCATGTACATTTGTCTTCTAACTTCCCCTCGGCGAAGGAAAATAACACCAGGAGGGACGAGGTAGCGACGAACCAGTTTCGCAATGCTTACGAGCAATTTTGGGTCTAATTTCTGTTTTTATAATTAAAATTAAGTTTTTTTTTAAATTTTAAAATCTTAAAACGAAAAACCAATTTAAAATTTTTACTAAAATTGTCTAAAATTACAACTAAAATGTTTAGAATACCGTAAAAATTGGAATTCCATCAAAATATAATTCTGTCTCAAGATAAATTGCATCTTCATTAATATAGTCTGGAGTATCGTAAAGGTAGTGGTAAACATTGTCTGGTAGGTTCACGCCCTTCCACAAAACATCTTGCAGATAATAATGCTGAAAACATTTTCAAAATAGGGAATTTAAGGACGAATTTAGGAAAAATTTGAAAAAATTCAACATAACACAAAATTTAAAAAAGTCGAACATTAAAAAAATAACTGAACTGAAGCTAATCTTATCCTACTTCTAGAATCCGCTTCTGCAAAGGTTCGTCCAATCCTAGAAGCAAATATTATAGTTAAATTATACTTAAAAATATATACAAATATACTTTCTAAATCATTTTAAAAAATTACAAGATTTCCAAAATGTTTTAAATAAAGTTCTTAATTCTTAAGTTTACCCTTATGCTCCAGAAATTGCCTTACGCCGACCAATTTTTGCTGGAAGCTTAGTCTAAAAAAATAGGAATATTTGAAATGTTAAATTATCTGTTAAAGATCATCTCATGAAAGGGCAAAGGTCAAGTCTCTTACTTTGGTCGAACAGTACACGAAAGTGCGGAAGTAAGTAAAGCTGTATAGTATCCAGTGATACAGAAACTAAGGAGTTGAATGCCCGCAAGGAAAAGCATTTCCGTTCGAGTCTGAGGATTAAAATCGCCGAAACCTGTTGAAGTGACCGTTGCGCATGCGAAATAAAAAGCAACCCAATAGCCTTCTGTCTTCCCCAAAATGTCATGTCTTGCATCTGCTTCGAATCCAGTTTTCCCTTCCGTAAATGAGCGTAACCAACTTGATGCATGACACACAACGGTTCTTGTTCTAAAGAAAATTAGAACAAACATTTAGAGAACTATAACTACGCGTGTACATTTGGTATGATTTTTTTTGTACCCAGGAACCGTGACACAAGCAAAACTGTACAAATAACAGGCAACAAGATGGGTTGAGTAAATAATTGACAATAGAGATTGAGCCAAGCGAAAAATAAAGAGAGATTCGGGATGAACATTGTCCAAGTACGAAAAAAATCGAATAATCTAAAGAAATGCAATATAGATTTTTCAATTACATTCTATAAATATTCCAAACAAATCGGGAATTCTACATGGAAAAAATTCACAAATGAGTGGTTTTGACAACTCAATTTTCGCAATCTCACAAATCTTCAACGAAACCAAATCCTGTCACAAATCTGACAAATCATGAATCTGAATCAACTAACCTTCCACAGGCGTAGAACTCGAACAAAAGTGGCGACATGCGCAAGATATTGGAATGCTAGTAGAATGAATTCAGAAGTAATGACAGAATGTGATATGAGAATTTCTGCTACGGCAAATGGGATGGTCGAGGCCACATCCAACCAAAATGTCAATTCTGTAATTTTTAGTGCAAATCCATCTTTGAATTTGTAGTAAATTCCTGAAAAAAAAATGCAAAACACAATGCTCTCAAAAAACAATCAAAAGTTGTTTAAGCGTTTTGAAAACGTTTAGATCAGGTTTAAAATTTTTAACAAAGTTTTTCTTACCAGAAACAGGGCATGAGAAGCATATTTCCATAAGAATATCCACAAGGTATATGACACAAAAGAAGACTTCGAGATATGAATCAATTTGGCACAGAAAAGTGATAACTTCATTTTTACTTGTAAAATGAAGACAGTAAGGGGCCATTACAGCACTGTACAACGAAATTGTCATGATCACAAAATTCCACCAATAGGCTAGTCCATTTTCTGAAGTTAGGATTGTTGGTAGTACGCAGGTCTGGAAAACTTTCGTGTGTTGCTATAATACACGAATCAAAATTATTTATCGTGACAGTTAAACGTCATTTAACATAATTATTAAAATATTAAACTTAAAAATTAAACTGAATCTGGAATTAAGGGTTGAATCATTTTCATACTTTTGCAAAAGCCTTGTTCAGACACGGCATATCCACTATCATTAAATTTGTATCATCCGTTACATCTTCTTTGATTACACGGTTGAAACCATAAGCGCTGAAATAAAAGACAATGGCGTCATGGAATGTGCAACAGTTTGAATTGGCATAACATACGCAAAAGTAGGACACGATTTGAAAAAAATTAAATTCAATGCGCGGAAGTCCAGAACTGCAATGGATTTTTATAAGCGAAAATGGTTGTGAATGCGCAAAAGTTATTCTAACACCGACATTAGCCATAAAAGCAAAATCCTTTTTGTACCACGCACCTGCGCACTTCCACTGGAAATTGAGCACTAAAATCCTTAATTCCTTCATGATCTTGTTTCTCAACCCAGCACACAGGATATTCACCGATAGCTGCATAATCACTTTGAGCTTTGGCCAACCGCCGCTGAAACAGTGAAAGAAAAAGTTAAAGTAGTAATTAAGGTAATTTGACCTCATTGACCCTTACCTCCACTCGAGTTCTGAGAATACTGACCATGTGTGGATGATTTTCAAAAATATTGAACAATTCAAACTTTCGAATTTGTAATAATTGACAACAGTCAATGGTTTCAATGGTCGTTGTATAAGGATAAGAAAAGAAAAGATTCACTTCTCCTAGGATACAACCAGCACGCAGGATCGCACCATTACAACGGCTATCCAGCTTGGATTTTATTATAACTTCACCCTGGAGAATGTAATACCTAAAATACAAGGAAATTTAAGTTCGCATACTCAAGTGTTTTATGGCATTCGCGCAGAACTTACATGGACATTGCGTAGCCTCCAGTGGTACAAAGAAGCATCTTAGGGTTATATATCACGACATGAACAATTCCAGCTACTTCTCGCAGAAAACTTTCATCTAATCCTCGAAAAAGTTGACTTTTGTGAAACATTTCTGTCGTAATGTCGTAAAATAAATCTTCTACGACAGACCGTGGCAGTTCACTCATAAAACTAACGTCATAAACACCTTCACGATAATTCCAAAGCAAGTTGTAGTATTCAATGACCTTTTGAGCATATATCTTGTGTGCTTTAATGTTGACCTGGAATTCAAACCAGAATTTTACAAACTCAGGGATCAGAATCCGCACTATAATAATGTAAATCTATGTCAAAGGTCAACATTTACAAGATAGGCTCGAATTGCATCCACACGAAAGAAAAGATCAAATCTCGCTCCATCATGTTCAAGTAGGAAACTTGCAAGGCCACTCGAGAAAAATCCAGAAATGATAATGGCTCCGAACAACATAATTCCTCCCATAATTCCCATTTCTAGGGAAGTTGTTCCAGAAAAGTCACCGTATCTAAAACGTAAACAAAAATTAATTTAACTGCAGTTAAAATAGTTTTAATGAATATAACAATAACAAGCACGGTTAATCCACTAGCTAACACAAATAAGATGAGCCTAATTCGGTTAGTCTAACCCAGCCTAGCCGGTATGTGTTGAATACATACCGGCTGGGCACTGTGGTATACGTTCCGCTACTTCAACTGCGGAACCGCGATTAGCCTGATATGAATAACTTAATTCGGTTAGTCTAACCCAGCCTAGCCGGTATGTGTTGAATACATACCGGCTGGGCACTGTGGTATACGTTCCGCTACTCTAACTGCGGAACCGCGATTAGCCTGATATGAATAACCCAGGCGTTCTGCTACCGCAAGGGAAACTTTAATCGTTAGCCTATCTGCTTTTAAACCAAGTGCAATAATAAGCTTAACTACGATTTACCCTAAGCCGTAACTTTTACACGGACAATTAGGTCTGGGTTTACGTTACTACGGTGTAAGATGAATAGCGTTTAGCTGCAGCGCGCTGCAGCTAAGAAAGGAATAATCGTTTTTACCCAGTTGTAGTAACAACACAAGCAGCAAAACTAATTGACAATGAAAAATGATCAAAATGTCCTTTTCCATATTGCGGCTTTGCTTGCTCAACCGTTCGGATCCAACTTCCCGCAACTTCTTTTCTTTTACGATAAAGCATAAAATCAACAGGATCCTAAAACACAAAATTTGCAATTCTGAGCCCTAATCAAGTTAAACGATCAAGATTGAATTAACTGCTTTACCTTTACATCGTAAGTCAACTTACGGCCGGCAAAATCCAGAAAAATAAGCATGCAAAAGATTGAAGGAGAATCAAATACTGCGTTATGTATTTGATTATAAACATCAGGATGGCCGAGACTCGACGCTCATTTACAACAACAGCTGAAATACAGATGAAAAGTTTGTTAAGGAACAAGTTAAGAGTACCTCTTTAGGGCTAAAAATTTACAGTAGTAATGAAAGTTATGTTAATGTTCATTTAGATATGTAAGATGAAGGTTACTTGAACTATGGGTGTAAGGTGATGTCAAATGTGAACCCAATTCTACTTACTGAAGAACTTGAATGCTCGAGAAAATCGAAGGAATCGATTGATCCTGAAGAAATCGTAGAACTTGAGAACTTGAATGCTTTTTGTATTTGGAATTTTAATGTACAGCCGTTCGAATGGAATGAGACTAAGGACGTCCATGATAAACTGGCTAAAAGTGTATGGCACAAGGAAGATGATACAAGGTATTTCCGTATACCGTCTCCAGATTTCAATCACTAGACGCAAGGTTGTGTCCAAGACAAAGAAGTAGTCAAGGTAAAGCGTAACATCATAGGCTGTTGGAATGTAGAGGGCAAAGATCATGGAATAGGTGATACAAAAGTAGGAAGTACAGATCTGTGCAGTCATTAACCATTCCCAGTAGGGTGATAGAACATAAACCATGTGAACCAAGAAGGGAAGTTTAATTGTCTTCACGTAGTATTCTTCGCCAGTGTTTGACTTAACCACACTTTTCATTTGTAGAGTTGACCGTGTTTTCTTTTCCTGCAATTCACCTTCAACTTCTTCTGGGTTCATGTTTTCAGTTTCAGTGCCTCCCCCAGGAAGACTGGTGGCCATTATGTCTATTCTATCTACGATTACCGTATCCCAGATTAGTTGACCTGAACAAGCGTCAACGATGACGGTACGCTACCGCAATATGCTGCAGTTGTTCCAAATTTCAGCTTGTTATCAAACCCTTTTAAACGTAAAAACGATTTAGTGTACACGATTGAATGTTGAATGAGAACAAATTATTGAAGATAATCGTGTCCGCTGAGTATATCCAGGTCTGTCATCCGAGAACAGCTTGGCAGATTAGATGGTTCCCCGCCTAGATTCAGAACCAACAAAACAAATCAGGGAGAATTTCTGTAAACGTATTGTTGTCATGTGAAATACGAAAGAGGGAATTGTGGACTTATAGTTACTAGGCTTGATGTTTCAATTATAATTTTAATTTACCTTCCAAAGAATAGAATAGTGACGAGAATAAACTTACTGGCTACGCTAAACTTCCCCGTTTTAACGATTATTATATATTACAATTATAATCTGTAGTTATCCTGATTTGTTTTGGGAATCTTGTCACCCAAAAAAAGTTTTCCGATGACGACTGACGAGGATTTAGTTGAAGAGCAGTCAGTTCAGGTCAATTTTTAAAGTAAACTGGATGAAGGAGTGACCAAAACTGATTTGATTCGTATCGTGTCAAACCATTAATAATTAATTAATTAATAATCGCAGAGTAAAATATTTAAAAAATAAATGAACAAAATAAAACAGGATTATCCGGAGGAAGGATGATAACTTTTCATGCTCTGCCATTCAAAGGAATGTTAAAATTCAAAATATTCCCGCCACATCAGTTCAAATGAAAATTCAAGAATTTCAAAATAATTGTGACATTGTGGAAACTTTTATGCTTGTTTTCAAGATTTTTACTTTAACTCAATAACCCAATGACCTGTGATGATTTTGTTAACTTAAAAAAAATTAATTTTAATTAGTACTATATTTAAAATACAATTAATATATTTAATTCAACTTCAATTATCTTTAAGCTTTTTAAACAAATAGGAACATTATCGCAACAGTGGAGTCTCAAAAAGTTTTCCGAACTTTCCCGAAATTCAAATTTTAAAATCTCAATTTTTTTTTTCATTTATTTACTTTTGTTGTGGAGCAGCGATGATAATCCTAATTTTCTTCCCAATTAATTTTAAGTTATCATTTTATAATTTAACTGGCAAAAACTTTGAACAAAAGACTAACATTTACCTAATCTAACTTACTAACTTAATGTCAGTTAAGTATCATTAGTAATTTCATCAAATCTCACCATAACAGAACGACGGAATCAAATCATAGGTCACAAGGTCATCGTCATTGTCAAAATAGTTCAAATCTTAAATAATCCGGGATAGAGCAATTGGCCTGTGGCTAGTTACCAGTAAAGAAGGAAAATGGCCTTTACATTTTGCAGCATTCTCTTACATTGCTGCCCTCATCATTGATGCATTTCTGATCTTCTTTGCAATTTTTAATGTAAAAGGATTTATATTATATCAAATATACATTAATGATTCAGGAACAATTAGTACAATGATTATTCTGTTATTCCAGATCATTGCGTTTGATGAATTGAAAACAGATTACAAGAATCCAATTGAACAGTGTAAAAGTTTGAATCCCGTAAGTTAAGCTAACTAAAAAACGGCCCTGTTTCGGCAGAACAGTCGTCAGCGTAGGTTTATTTAGGACCACAGGGACCCCTAAATAAGCCAACGTTGTGACCCTTCTGCTGAAACCTTGGTATGTAAATGTAACTGGGTAAACATTTTATGTTAGTTAACATAATTTGAATTGATACAGTAACATTTTATTTTTATGCAGTTGGTCCTCCCAGAATATGCTCTTCATGTTTTCTTCAACTTGTTATTTCTAATATCTGGAGAATGGCTCTCTTTACTTCTGAATCTACCATTGATTGCGTATCACATCAACCGGTAAGTTCCCATAAGAAAACAATGTTAAGCACCCTTAAGGAAACTATGTTCTAACAACACCCAAGTTGTTAACCGCGTGCCCAGTTGCACGGCTACTGAACTGTTGAACCATTTCTTGCAGGTATCGCACTCGACCAGTAATCTCCGGTGTTGGCATCTACGACGTAATTTTTTTTTTTTTTTAAATTTCTGAGTTTTGTTTTTCAATTTTGAAGGTTTTTGTGGTAAACATTAAGTAATTACTGAATTCCATTTTTGTTTCAGCCAACGTCCATAATGAATTCTGATGAACTGAACAGATGCCAACGTGAAGGATGGTTCAAATTGGCCTTTTACCTACTTTCATTCTTCTACTACCTTTACGCTATGATTTATGCACTCATTACTTACGTCTAAAACTCACCACCGGTATGACACTTAAAAGACATTCATCATGTTTAAAGCTTCATCATCGACTGTAACACGTGACACAAAAATCGAAAAGTGATAGTTTAATTTTAGAAACAAACCCTAAACAACGCTGTTCCAATGATCAACAAAGTCACACAAAACTGTACACATTTTCTGCAAAGATACCCTTCATATTCTCTCTTTTTGTTTGTCAAGTTTTGCTTTTCAATTTACCTGATTTTGTTCATTTTGCTCATTTAGCTTATAAGGCTCAAACCCCAGCTTTACTGTGTACATATTGATGTTCACACTCCCCAAGAGGTCAAAGGTTGTAATTTAACACATTGTTGAAAGTAAATTGTAATTTGCTCCATAACCTGGTTTCATTACGCGAGGGCATCATTCCAGGGTCACCGGTCACGGTGGTTAGTTTTAGGACATGTTTAACCTGTCATGGCAGGAGGAGCTTAGGCAGCAGTTTAATTTCCATGGTAACTTGGTCTTTGAAGGGTTGTTTATGCTCGGTTTTCTGACATTTCGGATCAAAATCATCATCCTCCGGGCTAGGAGGGGCTAGTCGTGTGCAGCTAGACTTGACCTGTTTTGGTCTTCTAATTTGACCTAAGATTTTGAAGTTATGGGTCGTTACAAAGTTTTTATTGAGAAATTTGTGGGGTCAAACCCGGAAAAGTCTGTCACACGTATTGAGGTTAGTGGCTACTTGTCCAAAGCAGAGGACACCTCCGCAGAGGTTGAGGTCACTGAAGGGACAGTTGACCTTGACGGTAATGTGACCTCAGTTGGAAATGGAGCCACTGTTGCACTTCCTATTTTGTCGAGTGAATTGGTTCGATTGGCTTCATTTGATGTCACGAATCCTGTGGCTCGATTCATCAAGTAAGGATTCAGCTGAACTCATTTAAATTAGCGTAACAAAAATTCACAGTTTTAAGGTCAGAACGTCAAATGCTAATAATATTTTATAACAAATTGCTTTCAGAATTGTAACATGCTGCAAGTAAGTTAGTAATTTATATTTAAAGTTAAGGAATATCACACGTTAATTTGTGACCATATTTTTTGAAGTTCGGATCCATCGAAATGCGTAGTTTGGGAAGCAATTTCGGGGTCGAAGTCTCTCAAGGAAGAAAAAAGTGTCCAGATTTTGCATGTAAGGGGCCAATGTTCTGGTAAAACGTTTTGTATATTTTCTTTAACCGTTTTAATAATTTACAGCGACGAAAGAGCGCAGGTCGTGTTCGGTCATTTTCGGAAGCCACGAGCATTATTTTGAGACAGCCGCAGAAAAATGTTGAAAGTGAAGCGGATCTCGAAAGAGCTGAAAGCGATTCAGCTGAGCCTCTGCAACCCGAAAAAGTTTCAAATTCAACCAAGAGTGGTAAAGCTGGTACTTTTCGGATTGACCTTCATGACCTCAAGAATACGGATAAAGTGACCCTTCGAGTTGACACGGATCGTGAGTCAGTTGACTATGAGGGAGGAACTACTGTTGTCAAAGTTGTCAACGGAAGGGACGAAAATGGAAATGCACATCACAATGAAGAAACTCCGGAAGAAGAGCCACATTGCTCTACTTCCACTTGTAAAAAAATATTGCTGTTTTTTTAAAACGTTTGTAAACGTTTTAGACGTTTATTTTATAAATTCAAAAGCAAATTCTAAAAATCTGTTTTTAAAAAAGCTTTCTGGTTTCTTTTATCAATTTTGAAGGTTTTTGTGGTAAACATTAAGTAATTACTGAATTAAATGTTTCAGCCGAACCATGCACCACCATCAATACATCTGGAGCAGAAGTCAAAGGCCAGGAAGTCACAGATACCCTGGAAGACTCGCCCATTACAATGAATATTACAATTGCGAATGACCTTATGATTTGGTGAGACTAAAATGCATTCGGGGTTAACCTATAGGAGTTTGGGTCGTGGGTCAATAAGGTCAATTGTCGTTATATAATTTCAGTGTCGAGCTGGACAATAATTTTGACCGAATTTGTACCACTGAAACTGGAACAACAGAAATTTCATCGCAGAGTCTCGTTGAACCGGATACAGTTTTTTATCTTCCATATCAAGACGTTTTCTTGGCTGGACTTCCAGCAAGCCGTGGCTCCGTTTTGCCTGCATATCTTAAGGAAAAGAATCAACCGGAACGACTCGAGCGAAAGAAACTACTGCGCAAGATGATTCTTGAACGGCTTCTGGCTTTTGGAACTCCTAATGTCACTGCCTACGATATCATGGACACATGTAAGAAATTAGCTTAACTGACACATATCGCCAGCGATAAGCAGGCAGTATCGCTGGCGATAGTCTTGGTGGATTAGGTCTAAGCCTCAATTTGGTTCCAGGGTACAGCGGCTACGTCCAGCATCGTGCCCTTTCATATAGAATTCCAAAGATGCGTGTCGTTTCAAAGGAGAAGAGTGACACTAAAAAAGTTGACGAAAATGATCGTAATCGTGAGAATTTGAAGCCAGTTCTTTGGTTGATTAGGTCTAAAGCTCAATTTTTTTGCAGGGTACAGCGGCTATGTCCAGCACCGTGCCCTTTCCTATAGAATTCCAAAGATGCGTGTCGTTTCAAAGGAGAAGAGTGACACTAAAAAAGTTGACGAAAATGATCGTAATCGTGAGAATTTGAAGCCAGTTCAAATTAAAATTGGAAACAAACTTCCAGAATCATCGGGATTTATTGAAGCTTTTATTTACCATGCAAATTATCTCAAAGGAATTTTAAATAGCGCCACTTGCACTGCTCTGGAATCCACTTTTTATCTTATGATTCCACATTTCAAGACCCAGACAGAAAAGGATTCTCACTGTCTTCCTGGGGCTGGAATTAGTCCAACTTTTATTCGTGATTGGATTTTCGTGCTCAAAATTGCAGTAAGATTTTGCAATTGATTGTCTAAAGCGATCAGTTTAAAGCCGGCTAAAAATTATTCGGCAAGTACTGATTTCGATTTTCTTTTGCACAGGCTTACCAGCTTAAACCCACGGAACCTTCAGCCATTACTGACATGGTAAAGAAAGAGACAAAAGTTATGAAACGTTTGTTCGACTCCATTCACAAACAGCACAAGAAAATGAAGGAGCGTCTTCATTATATACGGTACTCAAAAGTTTTCAAAGGGACATGGGGTTTAACAGGTCAAAAGGTGAACTATATTCCTCTTTTTAGGGATAAAGTTGAAATTTTGAAGGAAAAGACATACGAACGTATCAAATTGGATAACGAGCTTGCTCTTGAGATTCAACAAGATGAGGAACCAGTTGATTATGCTGGATTTGCCCATTTACAAATTGTGGGCTTCACTGGTCCAGAAATATTTCCAAAATATCTTCATTTTCTTACTGGAAAGTATGGACTGTTTCTTAAGAAAGAAGCAAGTGAAGCTTGGTTTCCATTTTCTGACCTCAATTTTCTGGAACGTCGGGTCATTTATCTTGGACTTATGGACCATTTCCATTCATCATTTGAATCAGTCCTTACTACCCTGA
Organism: Neanura muscorum; assembly: GCA_019775825.1. Taxonomy (NCBI): domain Eukaryota; kingdom Metazoa; phylum Arthropoda; class Collembola; order Poduromorpha; family Neanuridae; genus Neanura; species Neanura muscorum. Next base: position 12,607 of record JABASL010000116.1, on the reverse strand, counting down.
GCCATTTACAAGAAATTTACACTCCTGGATATCCTATGAACCTTCTTACTCGATTCAAGCCACTCTATGACCTCTTGGGTCAACCCAAGCCGTATCAACTACTCGCAACGGAAAGTAAATTGGCTTTGTATGCAGCTTCTTGTGGTTGCGTCGGAGCCTTGAAACGATTCACCTGTGTCTACAAAGAACTCATGCGCATGGTCAAAGATGCACGCCATGGACTCGAAAAATTTGATTATTCAGACGCCACTTGCGCGGAATTTGCAGCAAAATTAGGAATGTCAGAACGTATGCCCAAGCTTAACCTTATTGTACCATTTGCTACGCTGAATTTGGAAGGATTTGCTCATCTTTCACAACGGTATGAAATCAAATCCTACAATGATCCTTGACCTCTGACCCTAAACTTTGACCTTCACTCAATCAATAATCCGTAGCTTTGACATTCTCTGAATCACGACCGTTAAACTTTGGACCCACTTTTATTATAGCCTCCCCTTAAGACTCAAATTCTAGAATCATCTTTCTTGATATTTGACCGCATCAATGCCCCTACATTTGACCCAACCAATGCCCCTGACGTTTGACCCAATCAATGCCCTTGGGGTTTGACCTACCAAAGCCCTTGCCATTGGCGTGTCAATTTCAACTTTGTAATTCTTGGTTCTAGTGGCACTTCAGTTCCAGTAGAGGAACCTAATACTAAATGAAACGAAAAGAAATGAAACCGGTTACAAATTCAAAATTCAAGCAAGCAATTTGAAGGTCAGAATTTCAAAGATTGAGGAAAATGAAAGGTCAAAGGTGTGGACAGATTTGAAAATTAGAATTTTACTTGGTCAACTAAGGAATTTTAATTAAATTTTTGAATGGTATTAAAATAAAACGATAGAATACTTTTATTTTTAATACGGTTGTTAAAAGTACCTAATGAATCACAAATTTTACCACAGAAGCGCTGTTTAAAACCTACCTTTAAAATTCCTGCGGCTCTAAATCGATAGTATAATTTAAAATCCCTGCTTATTTTCGAGCCTTGTTGCGTCGTTTTACAGAAACTTATTTCATTCACTGGATTTTCGTAATTTGTATGTAAAAATTATTCAGTTTTATTGCATAAACGGAGCTTGTGAGATGATTCTATTTTTGTGGCCTTTAATCTGTCTTTGTGGTTCCAGTTGGTGTTAATGCTTGAGCCCTGTTTACTTCCGTGGCCTACATAATCATAATCGCAATTAACTTTAAAAATTAAGCATAGTTAATTTTGTGTAATAATTTAAATGTTTAGTGAAATTGAACAAAAAAAATTACTTACTTCAACTGTCCAGTCTTGTACCACAAAATCACCAAAAAGTGAAACTGCGCGGGGTGGTGGGGAGGCTGTAAATAAAATAAGTGATTTTGAAAACTGTAATACGTAATTTCTTGGAGATTTATACTATTGGCTGAGAAATTGTGTGCGCCTTGGTGATTGGTTGAGCGATTCTTCGTTGTTTTATGATTTAGCTATCTATTTTTTGGGTTTTGAGCCGAGTTTTGCGGGTTTTTTTTTATTGGTTATTCGAATTTTTAAACTAGCGTTCTTGCTCACCTTCTGAAGATGGAATTTCATCCCCTTGTGGATCCCAACCACCAAAAAGATCCAATAAAGTTTGTCCGGTTTGAAGAAATCCCCAGAATCCATCTGGAATTGGGTCATAGGGTATTCTGGTCACTCGGGAGCTCCTCCCTCGACCCCGCCTCTCCCCATCCCCAGCCGCCTTTTTAGGGTCTTCTTCTGCTACAAGACAGTAGCGACAAGTGGGACAGTTCATGCTAATTAGAAGCCATTTCTTGAGACAATACGAATGAAAACTGTGGTTACACGGTAGGACTTTTGATTTCTGACTAATTATCAAGTCCCAACAAATTGCGCAATTATCTTCTCGTTCGCTCTCTTCTTTTGCCACAAAATCTGGGTATCTACAATATAAAAAAAATTGGCAAAAATTAACTTCATTCAACAAAATTATTGGTAATCTTCGTTTGGCAAACTCAAGCCAAAAACAAAATTATTTTGTTTTACAAACTCAATTCAAAGCTAAACGCCATTTGCAAAATTGTTAAATTTTGTTTTCCAATCTCAAGCTCAAAAGTGAACGCCATTTACAAAATCTAACAATTTTGTTTTCCAATTCCAAGCCAAAGCTCGAGGCTAAATACAAATAAATTTTTATTTAAGAAAGACAAAATTGCAAAATTTTCGTTTGCAAAATTGTTAACATTTTTTTTTACAAACTCAACGTGAAAGCTATTTGTAAAATCTTAAGTCAAAAGTAATCTTATGTTACAAAACTTCCAAAAATTACTTAATTAGTCAAAATGACCACGAGGAAATTCTGCGCAAGCGGAACTAAAATTATCGAATCCTTACACATGCACATCGACACTTACTTGGCAATAAGCTTGGTAAGCCATGTAAATGAATGGCGTTTCTTGAGAAGTGCATGAACCTGTCGTGCTCGAGATCTTAACTGAAGTGAGACAATCAGGGAGGTCATGGACAGGAACAAATTGCAGCAAATTAGCATGTGGACGTGATGAACCTTAAACACAAAATTATTGTCAATAAGCAACTTAGAGTTCAACAAAAATGTCACAGTATCAGTTAACGCCGAAGCTGACCTTACCAGGTCAAAGAGCAGCGCACTGATGTCAAAGTAAAAGTTGATAGTTTGAGCCATTGATTGATCTTCGCCATTGTTAAAACGTGGAAGGGCATGGGCCCTTTTCCGTTGATATTTTTGCTTGAGATGTTCGAACAGGCAGATGGTCAATGCATGAAGCGTTTGAATTCCGAGAAGCCCAATTTCAGATACCATGAAAAGGCCATTGTGTAACCCCAGGCTAAAATTGTATGGAGAACATCCCTTGTCCAATTCAAATGTTCTTCCATCATTCCCGCCTGTTCTCAATCTTGAATTTGCGTACCAGCCACAAACGGCCAAAAATAATCCAACTGATACAATAAAAATACTGACAAGTAATCCTAGTATTCGATGGCGTTGAACTTCACTTCTTCGGCTCCAGTCGTTTTTCACAATCAACTAAAAGAAAAAAAAATCAGCTTAAAAAGATTTCTTACAGGCTGAATTCAACAAACTCAGCCGAAAATAACCAGTAGCCAGAAAGTGAATCTGTTTCTTAATGGTTGCAAACAGCAAATTAGTGGAACATTCCCAAAAGCTACAAGACGAATCTGTTTCTTATCGGCTGAAAACAGCAAAAGCATTTCTTAGAAACGGAATCTATTCTTGGCTGAAACTACCAAAATCAGCCAAGGATCACTTCAAAACAGAAGTCAGCAAATTAGTGGAACATTCCCAAAAGCTACAAGACGAATCTGTTTCTTATCGGCTGAAAACAGCAAAAGCATTTCTTAGAAACGGAATCTATTCTTAGCTGAAACTACCAAAATCAGCCAAGGATCACTTCAAAACAGAAGCCGTTTCTTATTAGCCAAGTCGAAAACAGCAAAAGTAGAAGCCGAAAGTTCATTTTTACTTTAGCTCAAATCAAACGTCCGTTTTGACTATTTTTGTCAGGTTAAATCGAACGAAACGAAAATGTGCATACGTGCGTGACATTGCCTTCAAAATAACTATTACATAATGATGTGAATTCTGCAGAAAAATCTTTGACCTTGAGCTAACTATGTTTACTTTTAAGCGTGAGAAGATTCAGGCCTCCAGGCTTAAAAAATAACCTAAAAGTCTTCACACCCCAGCAGCTGAATAACAAAATGGCGGGTAGTACATTTTCAGAGAGTGCATGCGCGCAAGCAAATTCTCCAGAATTTTGTGCTTACGTAATTATGTCGTTCTTTTGAAAGTTGGCGGGCAAGCTGGAGGAATCCAATGAGTGATACGAAGAAACACCATCCAACGGCATCTTCCACTTCTTGGACATTCACGACCCCAAATATAAATACAACTTTATAGAAGATTAAATTCCAGAATTGATCCTTTATGTTTTCTTGTTCTGAAGATCTTAAATTTCCAAAAATTGTTTTCTGTATTGAATGACTCATAATGATGAGAAGGCAATAGGCTAAATTCACCAGAGGCTGTAAATATAAACAAACGTAAACAATTAGAGGTTTAGAATCTAAACAGTGCACGACCACAATTATTATCCGCAGGGCAGACACTTTTTTCACACGTTTTATCACAAGAAACATCATTTGATGACTCATTCCATAGGAAATTAACACTAACACACAGAAAGTTCGCCATAAAACTTATTATCTCAAGGGAACTTCAATTAACAAAAATCCCCCCAAAAAATTCCTCCAAAACAAATAACCTTAATTCGTCCTTAGTTAAATCGCAGAATATAACCCAAGCTAATAACCACAAAATACAATTAAAGAAAACTAACCTCAAATTATCGAAGAACCAACCAAAACAAGCCAAGTTAAGTTTACATAACCTCACAAAATAACCGTAGCGCTGCAACTTTAAGGTATTACATAACCTTACAACTGTAACGTTCCAACCTAAAGCTTTTACCTAACCTTACAACATAACAGACCTCAAGTGTTAATCCACCTCATAAGTTATAGGTTATAACCTAATAAATAACCACAAAATTGAACTAATTTCACAATGCATTTCTTTAAAAGCAAAATTCACTAAATCCAGACCCAGTTTTCTTCTAAAAAAAGTAGAAGGTTATCTTTAACATCAATGACAAAGTTTGCACGCGTATATTTTTTTTTTACGCACGAGAATATTTTTAAGTACAACTTTGCGAGCAAGTATAAAAATGGAACAAGTTTTTTACAAGGTAAGTTAGATTATGGTGGTGTGACTCAAGACCTTTAAAATTTAAAAGGAATTCACACAGTTTAATTAATGATTCCTGTATAAAAAGCATTTAGGAAATTGGATACCCTTTCCTTCCCTTTCCTTTTTTCACATATCCTTCTCCTTCCCCCAAAAATTGTAAAAAGATTTAGGTCAGGTGAACCCTGAAATTTTTAAATATAACACAGCCCACTCAACTACTCAAAAAGGAGTCAAAGGTCACGCTTCCATTGATGTTCTTGCATGAAATCAAGTTTTGCTAAACGAGAAACAAAAATTTACCCACAAGGCACAGGGTCAGAGGATGAAAATTATTAGAGCATTTCCTTGCATATGTACATGTCAGACGTAGACGTAACGTAAATTAAACGTAAACATAAGTAAACGTAAACATAAGTAAACGTAAGCTGAACATAAACGTAAACATGAAATCAGGTTGATCAATTCAAAATCTAGAGGTGAAAATCTTAATTGAGGATAAACAAACAATGAAAGATTAACAAAGCCATTAGTAAATGTAAGAAAAACTACATCAATGAATTCAACAACAAAAATATTACCAGCATCCATTTCATTCCTACTTCATTGTACACGACAATTAAAGTTCAAATTAGCATTTAAAGTATTATTAAGTAGAAATTAAGTACATAAACTTGGTATTTTAAGTACGTACTATTGATATTCCTGACCCAGACCTTCATTATCCAAAATTAGTTGAAAAACGAAGTTAAATTGTTCTAAGTGGTGAAAGTAAATTCTAATTTTGGATTGTTTAATCAACAGTAATGGAACATTGTTTGTGTAATGGGGTATTTTCATTTTTATCAGACATAAACCAACTTTTTCCGAAACCGCAGGTGTTATTTTAATTCTTAAAATAATTCCGTCATTGTGTTTGATTCTAACAAAATAATATAGTTTTACAAAATGTGCAACAAAAATATTTAAAAAAGAAATGTAGAACAAAAACGTTTTTAACCTGTTTTAACTGTTAAAAAATGCTCACAGCGCTTAAAAGTGTGAATACACTGTAAAGCTGATGTGAGGCTCACAATTTCTTCTAACACACGTAATGGGAAACACTCAAGGTTAAATACATGCACTTGAACTTTATGTAAATCAAGTTTACTTTTGATATGTAATGATTTAAATGACGTTTATAGAGAAAACCTGAATTCAGATTTTACTAAAAAATAATTCAAGATCACTTTTCCGACATTTCCTTAAAACTTTCGTCTCTCTCTCGTGGCATTTTTTTTTGTATTTTGTTAGTACATGTTTATGTACTCTAAAAATGTATGTACACATGCTTTTATGTACATTGTCGTATTTGTGTGAAGCAATTAGATGAATTAGAAAAGCTTGAAACAGAAATGAAGACAGGATGGAGGCATGCAGTGAGAGATTCAAGATTAAGTAGAGTGTGATAATTAACGACCATAAAAATATACATCAAACAAAGCGGCGTGCATTCACAGCAAATTTTAAACTACAAATCTGCAAAAACTTTTGCAGATTGCACAGAACTTTTGGAATTTGACCACACCTGAATTGGCACTGGTATAATGGCTTTACAATTTCGGATTGTCCAATTGAGCCGAAAAGAGTCAGCTTTGATGCGATTATGAACTGAGCCGAAAACGGTACTTTTGGCTCAATAGGTCAAAAGCATGCCATTTCGGCTCGAAAGTGAATGTAAACTTTCGCGGAATGTGCAATGAATTATAGTTACATTGTAAAAACGGTTCTTTAAAGTTCAACGTACCCAGACACAATGTGGTTGTTGACTAGCCCAACTCACGGCTCCCTGCCAGCTGAGAACTTTCCCAGTCTCATGAAATCCTGACGTTACATTACTTCCTGGCATCCGGAGGTCATTGACCTGTTCTTCCTCTATAAATCGTTCTTCATGACCCGCGAAAGTGTAATACCTGAACTGGACTTGTGACTCTGTCCAAATGTAATAAAAGGAACAGGACGCTGCAAGGGCACTTAGGCTCACATAGACTTGAAGGCTTGGAAGTGGAAGTCGATCCAAGGTTACCAATTGAAGGTCCATATCCATTATTATTCGGATTCCAGAAACTGAAAGACCTGCAACACATCAATAAAAAACCAGTTTAAGCGTCAATTAAAAACTTAAATCTTAATTCCATGTGCTTCCACTTGAACGTTTGGATTAAGACTAAGTTCACTAGTTCACAAAAGCTGTTTTCCCTTAATTTGGTTTTACTGCGTGACAAGGTGACGTGAGACATCAATTGGCAAATGGGTAATTTCCTAAAGAAGACGGCAAGTTGATGACATGCACAAAAATCAATATTGTGTTAAAATATTCCAGGTATTCTTGGCCGAATGACACTCTATTATTAAAACGCTTCAGCCCTAAAGCCAACTGTCATAAGGGTAAAGTAAACGTTTTAGCCTAGCGCTCCACGGGGAGTGCTAAAAGAACGTCATATTAGTCCATAAATTAAAAATACAGGTAGTAATACGTAAATGCAAGTAAATAAATAAAATTCCAAGGTTAGAATTTCATCCAAAATGGACCAATGAATATGAATATATTCCTACTGGAGTGGGTAGTCTGACATCCTGGAATACATAAAAACATTTAGCACCAGCCACAATGACTTTGATTAATCGCTAATTGACAACACAAATTACAATGTCAAACATCTTGAATTTCCTTCATCTCGAATTCTTTCATACAATTTTACCTTTATTTTCCTCCTACACAACTTAAATGCTGAGTAGTTAAGTTAAAGATTCACCAAAAATTATGGCGTAAATTCAGCGTGGTGTTAAGGTACAATCAAACGAAAATAACCTCTGGGTAGAACTGGGGCAAACGATTGGAACTGAAAGTTAATTGATGAGGATTGCAACAGATATTGGCTCGTTAAATGAAACGAAGTTAAGCCAAGCCGGGGACAAGGTGTTTGATATTTTTAAATTAACCTAGGTTAACGTGTTACAGTTACCTAAACACGTTTAGGTAAGGTTACCTGATATTAACTATGGTTTAATTAATTAGACTTTTAACAAGATTGAACAAACGTTTAGCTTTTAAGCCGAACTTTTAAGTTGAAGTAGAAATGAGAATGTTTGAGTGCAAACTTACGAGAGATGTTTGTTAATTACCTTTAGTTTTCCTTTCTTTAATGTTTTCGTTACGTATGAAATGGAGAGTGTCGTCGTGTCTATCTTTAGAAAGTGAACCGACAAAAGAAGGGATAAGAATAAGATCCTAATTATAGCTATCGTCATCTCCATTCACCCAGGAACCAAAATACTTAGCCCTACCGTAACCCTAAACCTTTCACTATTTCTAAATCTTCTTACATCATGTCAATCTAAGTTCGAAAGTTAACTTAAATGTCATCACTGTCTCGTAATTACCAATTTTCACTTGGAAGTATACTAACCTCGGAAGTTCTAAAGTACAAAGTGTTCCAAGCTGAAACACTGAATTAACTTCCAGGAAAACCAAACCCAGTGAATTAAGATACGAAATGTATGGGTTAAGCTACGATAAAAGATGTATATTCAGTACTGTACAGTACTGAATCTTAAGATTCAGGGGTTAGGTTTAATTAGGTATGGTTAGTGGTTTAGGGTTAATTTGGTATGGTTTGGTTAGGTTTAGCGAGTTTGGCCTAAACCGAAACGGTTTAGGTGACACGGACATACCTTTATAGTAATGGACCAAAGTTGCTGCAGGATCCTTGAGACAGTAGTATGATGCGTAGACTCCCTGGTTCCAGATTACCGGAAGTTGAGATTCGTGTACGTGATCACGGATTCTTACTAATCTGAATTACACTTGACTGAAGCACAATCCGTGGTTATTCGTGCAATTGCTTCTTTGCTACCCAATTATGATGTGAAGTAGGAGAGTACTAAAACCTCCTTCTTATTCCGTGTACCGTAATGAGGTAATCAAATGCTGGCCTAGGGTAATCATAGTGTTGATCACATCTTCCGTTCACTCCACCGTTCTTGATGTTTGTTATTATTGTTCAAGTCAATGAAGATGCCCGACCTTCACCTACGAAGCCTACGATCTTTCGAGATTCTCTGCAGCCTGCACGCCCTGCAGGCTTTATGTTTTCATGGAATTCAAAAGGGTCTTGACCTCGAACTTGTACCTCCTTCCTATTGTAGACAAACAAAATTCAACAGTCACTTCTTTGGTTCATCATCATAATTTTGAGCTGAGAGAGCGATAGACGGAGGTTATACAGAGTATAACAAGGTTCATCAATCGATCGATGTACCCTTATACATGTTCTCTTACAGTAATTCATACAGGTAATAGTCAATTCAACAATTATTGTCAAAATGTATTGATGTATTTGATATGACTAGAATTAGCGCAGGGATATCTTGCTTAACTGTTAACCAACTGAAAGTTGATTAGGTCAACTGTCACTGTCAGGATACTAACACGGCTAGAACAAGTAGGGATACTGCAGATCCCTACTTCGATCTGCATCTGCTATTCAACAGGTCAACTGACACAAGACCGCTGGAACATTTTTAGGTCAATTACTGAATTGTCACACTCACCTGTTGGCTGTTGATGGCTGAAACTTAATTAGGTCAACTTTTACCTCTCGCCTGTTTCAATGTCTGAAACTTGAGGTCAACTGTCAGTGGCCCAGCGGCTTTGATGATGTTAACGACTCGTTGATCAACTTAGAACTAACTTCAGTTTGTAACTACCTTGATTAACTTACTTGCTTCAAGATTTTAACGTAACTTGACTCCCTTGGCTCAAGGAAAACTTCTTGGGATGATGATGATGGGATGATCCATAAAAAAAATGAATATTATTATTAAGAAAAAGGTAAACAGAATTTCCCTCTCCATAATACGAAACAATCCACGGATGACGGATGCTTCGTTTCTTTAAATCATTAATTAACTACGTTTAAATCATAAAATTTACTCCAATTAGTTAACTACAACAATTAAAATACAAAGCTAAGGCTCAATAATGCTTTCACTGACCCGAGTATTCCTAGGTTAGCTTTCACGCCTGGTCCGGTATGTCATTTTGTTGGCTAGTACGTTAATAAGATGTAATTGCAGGAATTCATGACCTCTGACCTGGATAAAAACCAAATATGCTGTGCTGGAAGACACAACTTCCAGACAATTTGCAAACACTTTAACTTCATCAGTACACTTGAACAAATAAATCCTTCACCTATTAAACCAAAGTTTCCTGTCCAGACTTTTCAAGGTTGACAGCTTTGATATGAAAGACCAGGTCACCAGGTAGGTGTACCAGCGAAAATACTAAAAATAGGATGTTTGACCTTCCTGACCTTAAGCGTGGAACGTATGGATTGGTTTTTAGTCAACGTTTTATTATCAACTTTCTTTATTAGTGAACAATTTACCAATAGAATTTTTAAACTGGACATGGCCATAATTGCGAAACTGTTTGGCTGCCATTTTTCCCACGCGATTTTTGAACTGTAAGTTTAATAAGATGCTGGACCAGCTGGCCACCAGCCGCGTCGTTTGACCACAACAACTGGGCGACGTCGTCGAACGGGGTAACTTCCATATCCATCATAACCATAAGAAGTAAATGGCCAAAACGTATCTTCGGGCTGGAGATCTTCAAATCCCTGTGGACCAGAAGCAAAGAACCAATCGTTGCTATCAAGTACTGAAGGGTCAACGTCCAGGACGCTTCCTTTCGGGTCAAGGGTCTTCGACTGTGGTGTGAGATCACTTACAGATGGGGTCAAGCTACGCTGGACTCGTTTAGAATTCTTTTTGCTTTGCCTGCGATTCATATCACGGGTCAATTTTGATTTGTCGCTGCCATTGGTCTGACCTTGCTTTGAATGACGTCGTTTTGTATTGGAAGTAGAGGTCAACTCGTGACCTTTCTTCTTTCCCTTTCGTGGTGTTTCAGAGGCCAGGGCAATAACGATGAGAACAGATACAAGGAGAATCTAATTTTAAAAAGTCCCCATATAGGTCAAATTTTGTAATGTGAGAACACGGTGAAATTATGCTCAGTCACAATTTATTGATGAATTCAAAATGAAGGTTAAAATTTATTGCTTTCAATGAAATTTTAAAAGTTAAGAAAAACTTCAATTCAAAAAAAATTTCAATATTAAATTTAAAATCATTCACTTACAATTAGGAATAGCTTCATTTTGACTGCGGAATCTTTCGAGTTTGTAATTAATTTGTATTTAGATTTAGAAAATATTTTTTAAATGTTCCTATTTGAACAACACTTAGTTTTGAAAACGTTATTCAAAAATTGTCAACTGAGAACAAAAATTTGGTTCAGCTTGCCTTCTCTCCAACGTTTTTTAGTATGAAGGTTACCTTGAAAAAAGTTAGAAAGGTGTCTGGATTTTTTTCAAACAAAATTTTAAAATAACTTTTTTTAAGGGATTAAACTTTTTTAAGTGCTTTTTGACACCTGGAGACCCTTAAAAAATGTCAACGTGAAAATTCCTAGAAGTAAAAAGCTTTCTTTGTGAAAATGTCGCGCCGCCATGCCTCGGTCCATTTTCTGCCAAAGCCGTGATTAATTCTGGACATAACTAGTGCCATGCCTTGGTTCTCGGTTTTCATACCGCCGTGGTGTAACTTTGACGCCAGTAATTTTTTCTTAATATTTCTGCTGTATTGAATTTGAAACCAAAAGTTTAGTAATTGAAGAGCCAGTGTAAAGAATGTAACAATTTAATTTTGTTAAAATTTTAACAGATTCAGAAATAAAATGTGCAAAAAGATTTTAAAAAAAGGTCAAGGGTCGCTTTCTGAAAAAAAAAAACGGAGACATTGTATAATATGTTTAGTTGCAATTAAATCCTAAATAACTGTCATAGCCTTCTCTGTTAACAGTTGTCGACTATGCTCGACCCTCCGCTTCTGTAAGTCATGCAACCTGTGAACTTTGCCCTTCCGGTTGTCGGTCAATTGGAATAACAACAACAGAATTCCCGCCAAGGGCTCCTACTGGAATGAGTTCAACTCCTCCTGTTCCAACAGTGGTAGGGTACGTGGGATAGAGCAACGGTGGGCCAAGGGCTCCAAGAACGATTCCTGAACCTGGGTAGTAGACAGGCAGGGCAGGATAAATGACTGGCCGCCCTTGGATTCCAATATTCGGATAACCTTGAGGAAACCCTTGGACTGGATGACCCTGAACTTCATAGCCTTGAGGGTACACTGTTTGAGGACTTTCCCCTTGAATATAATGCCCTTGGGGACCGTAACCTGAGCCTCCATGTCCAAGGGAAGGTACTTGGGGGTGACCTGCTGAAAATTGTTGATCCTCAGAGGGTCCACCAGAATGGTCTCCAAAATGGATGTGACCTTGACCTGGACGAGGTACAGACTGAATTAAAGGTGGACCGTAACTACCTTGAGGGTAGAATGGAGGACGACTTCCGGGTTTCGGTCTTGAGGGTTGAACTGGGTCTGAAATATTAAAATCTTCTGGAAATATATGAATCGGTCCTTGATTCACTGGCTTGAAGTCGAGGCCTCTATCAGAGGTCAAAGGTCCTTCAGCGTCAAGTGGCACACTTGGAGGACCATCAGCATTTATCGCTGGAACTTTAACGCTTCTTTCGAATCTTCCAGCAAGTGCAATGTCAGTCATCATGGCGAGACATCCGACCAATTGGAGGTGACCAAGAATCTACGAAATTAAAAAAGCCGTGTTCAAAATTTTAGAAAGTGATTCACAATTTTGAATTTTCTGTTGA
>JABASL010000115.1:15706-27435 GCA_019775825.1 Neanura muscorum | reverse complement strand
ACATTTTCTGGAACATTTTCTGGTACATGTTCCGGAATTCCAAGAATGTCTTCTCCAAGGCCCGTTCCGGTCGAAGCAACTACAGGAGAAAGAACAGGAAGTGGAAGCAACGGTGGTGGAGTAAAAACTTCCTCATTTTCGGGCAACGGTGGCAGCAGCAATGGCAGTAGCAGTGGCGGTGTAGGCAGTAGAAATGGGGCGGGTAATCATAAAAATGAGCCCCCAAAGACTCCTTGCCATGATTTACATAATAATAGCAGTGGCAGTGTGAGTGCCAACAGTGGGGGTGGAAGTCGTCTTCCTATTTTTCGGGGTAAAACTGTTTTTTCTAACCAGAATCCTAAATCTTCAAAAACCAATCCAAGTAAAGTGACTTCCGTCATTCATCATCAAAATCCGGGAAAATCGGCTACTTCGACAGGTTTCGGATTATCCACAGGGAACAATAAAGATCCGATTTCGGGTTCGGGTTCGATTTCAATAATACCCGGTTCAACGGTTACTGTTAAACCTTTGGGTAAAGATGAAGGGTATTCTACAATGAGTAGTGAAGCATTAGCTGAGCAGGAAGGGTCATCTAAAACTTTGGTACCGACAACGGCTACAGCCGGGAACGATGTCAACGATAAAGACATTAGCACAACCACAATTCCTAAATCAAATACGTTTAGCACTTTCTATCATCATAATTTGCTGCCCCCTGGCTCAGCCGATTCCAAGCCGTTGTCAAGTGGGGGTGGAGGCGGACCCCTGCCAAAACAATTAATCATCATGGGAAGGGAAAGAAATTGGACAAGTCTTCCTAAAAGTGCGATTCCAGGAATAGGGACTACGGTGACATCGTCGCCTTCCTCAGGAGTACGTATCGTTAGGGGAATTTCAACTGCCATGGAAGATGGTGGGGAGAGACTGATGACAATGGAAGAACCCTCGTCTACTATTTTATGGGAAGACTCAGATGACTCGGATATTTTATTTCTACCCCTCGAAATGTCCACAGAATCTCCTGGATCCAGTTCTCCAACGCTTGTTCCACCATCTTGGAGTTCCTCAGCCACCCCTAGACTTCCTTCCAGTACAAGTTTTACAAATTCATCTACTGTTACAACCCCCATTGGGACGTCCCACCTCAATGGAAACTCAACCCAAGCCGGGGATTCTCACCCCTGGGTGTCCAATGGATCACGTACTCCATGGATAGCCCCACCAGATCCGGATGAAGAAGTCCAAGGAGAAGAGAGAGCGCTAATTGAGAAATGGATGAGACTCGAAGATGGACGAAATCAGGTCCATTGGGAAGATGAATGGGCCTGGGACTGGGATGGTGTTGAGAGAGTTCATGTTAATAAAATTAAAAAATTTAATCCAGATCTTCGTCTTCCAGAATTTTGGAATTATACCGAAAATTCCAATTTTGAAAATCCACCCGAAATTAGCTCACCAGGAAAATTAATTGATACAAATACTTGGACAAAAAAGAAATCAAGTATTCCTGTAAGCAAATCCAAAACTTCGAAAAAGAACGACGGATTTTTGGTACAAAAACAATTAATTAGTTCAACTGGAACCGAAGTATTGTCATCTGAGGCGGAATTAACACAAAATAAACCGGAAGGTACTGAACCTTCTGAGCCGACCGCCCCACCATCCGTCCCACCGTCACCCCCGCCCGCTATTGAATTCACACCAGCTTATTATCATCTGGTCAAGTATGGCAGTTCCTCTTCTGTGAATGACACCCAACAATTAAAATTTTCACCCGCCAAGCTTAAACCAAAGGAATTTAAAACAGAATTCGTTTCATTTTCGTCATCAGATGAAGAAGGTTGTGGGAAAATGGATGATAAAATTAGTCAAACAGATTTTGGAAGTTCTCTAGAAAATTTGTCAGTGTCGTCTGAACTTTTTACTGAATGTAGAAATTGTCTGGAATTGATTAAGCGTCTAGTTGGAGGAATCGATGAGGCTTGTGGTGTTGGAAGTTCACCCACAGGCTCAGGAGAGAGACTTCCTGTCCTTCAGAGTGACACGGGCGGTGACAGTGACAGTACTCTGATGACAACTCTGGATCGAGATCGTGACAATCGTCGGGACGAGACCCTGGTAACTGACAATGGGGCTCCTACTACTTGGATTTCGGTTCCAAAGGGACTGCCATCAAATGAGGTAAACCGCTAGCTTAGGATAGTGCAGGCAGGAAGCCATATTTACGGTGGGGCAGGGCTGGGGGATGGGTGGGGGAGTTGACATGACATTCTGTCTCTTTTCTGGACACAAGATTAATATCATCCTAACAATGACTTTTCTATCGTAGGTAGACCGAATCCTAGAAATCCTTTCAAGCTCTGAGTCTGAAGACGTTTTGTCACCGCAGAGTTTCAATCCAGAAACGTAATAGGAATGACAAGAAAAAGAAAGTGGAAGAAAAGAATCTCGATTTCCTGGCTAATTAATCTCAACTTTCACCACCGCTACTGTGGCAGGGGCCGGAGATTCTTTTTCAAAGTCTAAGAAAATAGTGGGAAAAAAGGTCTGTAAGGCCCTGGAAGAAGAGGATCTAAAGTCAAAGGGATTGATTCAATCAAGGGAAAAGTTACGACGATGACGATGGATGGATTCGGTCATTTGAACTTGGCTAGAACCTTTGGCTAAGAAAAGAAGAAGAACCAAAAATTTATTGGTGGACCATAATCCAAGATAGAAACTTTCTCTTATAGAATCCTTTTCTTTCCTCTCTGTCTTTCTGGTTCGGTAGGATTGATGGAAAGCGATTTCAGTTTAATAACAGTCGTCCAGTGGCAACCAGAACCCAAAGTCCCTACGTCCAGTTTTTTCTTTTGTGTTTTATGAAGCATGGATCGAGAAACAGAAAGCCAAAGGGAAAGCGGAAACCACTTTCCCTTGATTGAGCTAGTCCAAAAAATGTCCAGCTTTCAAAAGAGAAAAGCTAAGAGCCAAAGCGAGAAAATCTGGACAAGGGACAGGGAAAGTAATGAAAGCTTTTAGTAATCAGCTTAATTAGGAACCAAATCTGAAACAGAACAAAAGAAAAACAGAAAACAAAGAATAACAAGCTAACGGTTAGCTGCTAACCGACTTAAGTCTATTGTGTTCTAACCCTAATTAAAAGTTAATGCACCAGAAAATTTTCTTCGTAACTTAAGCATTTTGCTAGTATTCACCACCCTGGAATAAAGAATTTCAAATGGCGTTCTAGTTTTTCAATTTTGTAAACTTTCCAACTAGACTCCAGGTCCTTAAGTTGTGTAAAATCTAAAACAAATCTAGTTCAATTAATTACTATTAATTGTTACATAGATAAAACTTAATGTTCAATTAATTAGAAGGACTGATGTGGAAGACAATAACGATTAGAGAAAGATAATTAAACATAGGTTAATGGAAATTAATTACTAAAGCTTGCTGTGAAAAAAGTCGTACAATATTGTGTAAATTTTGATCGTTTTTTCAGAGCGAATTGTTGTATTTGGCGTGAATTCGTTAATTTTAAAATTTCCTCGGAAGTTGCTTGTATTCACCTCGCTAATATTTAAATGCTTGTTAGCTAAATTTGCTACATCCTTCGTAATTATTGGTGCAATAAAATTTAGGTTTAGGAGAATGACTTTAGGAGGATTGTCATTCGAGATTGTTTTAGAAAATTTTTGATTGTCCAAGTCTAAATCGTGTTTAAGTAGGAGGGGTTACCAATTCAAACTTTTTGATACAGGTGTAAGGGCTTTTGCAATTTTATAATTAATTAAGTCGTTAAATATAATTGTAAGTGGAATTGTTGAAAAATTTGACCGTTAGTGTTCTGGTTGTGACAATTTCACAAAGATTTTTCAAGTTGTTTAGAATATATTAATATATATACGCAGTCTTTTCTAAAAATTGTTTAGAAAATTGATCTAGCTATAAATTGTAAAATCTAGACGCCGCTTTCGTACGAATACCCAAATACAGTTAACACAAATTTTGTATATCCAAATAATAGGAAGAATAAGCGTTTATGTTTAATAAATTCCGTGTTATAAAAAACGGCTCTGAGATCTGATAATATATTCTACTCTTCTAAACTTCTTTACGTCAATGGAAATAAGCTAGTAAATTTTAAAAAAAAACGTTTAGCAATAATTTTAAACGTGATAAAATTAATTAGAAAATTAAATTCACCGAAATTACTAAATTTAAGTTAACTATAACATGAAATTTAGCATTTGAAGAATACAATAGTTAATTAAAATTTCTAATCTTTTGATTCTATGGGTTTGTTTGACGGTAAGTGGCTTAGAGTTCGGCTAAATTCGGCAAGGATGACCAAATTATCTTTCTTTAAAACCTTTGCCACACTTGTTCCAGATTAAAAAAAAACGGCTTCAAATCAATTGTCATTCAGAGCTTGAAATGCTATTGACCTTATACAAAATCCAACATCATTTCAATAGAGCTTGACGAACAAGCACACAAAATCATAACACTCACAATTTTTAAAACTTCTTTAAACTTTAATTTTTTTTAAATTTTCAAAGCTTTAAAAACAGATTTAGAAAGCTAAACCTTTAAAACAATTTGAAAAATTTAAATTTAAAGAATTCAAGTTAGAATTCAAGTGGATACACCTACAGATAGTTTTAGACGTTAGGATGAGATTTTTAAAAACTTTAGTCGGGCAGGAAATGCCACAAGTAGGACTCGGGCTTTGGCAGGTAAGATCTCATGTCAAAGGTTAACCATTGATTTTCTTAAAAAAAAATAAGTTAAACTCAAGGTAACAGATGAAGCCAAGTTTGAGAAAGCAGTAATCAGTGCGCTGGAATTGGGCTACCGTTATTTTGATATTGCATACACTTATAAGAATGAAGCGCAACTGGGAATTGTCCTCAAGAAATGTATAAGTGATGGGAAGGTGAAGAGAGAGGAGCTCTTCATTAGTACCAAGGTGAGGGGTCAAGCCTCAACTTTTAAAAAAGACACAAATTGTGAATAAGTACCTAGTTCAATTATTTATTTATTTATTTAATATTTATTTACAGTTACCCCAAATTGGTATGACGAGTGACAAGGTGGAACACTTCATGAAACTGTCCCTTGGGGCCCTGCAAATGGACTACGTGGATGTATATTTGATACATTTCCCAGTGGGATTTCAGTACGTTAATGACGGTGACACTGATCCTAAGGGAGAAGATGGCCAAACCCTAATTGACTTCCAAACGGATTTAAAGAGTATCTGGGAAGCGATGGAGAAGCAAGTTGAGGCTGGAAGAGCAAAAGCCATTGGTCTCTCTAACTTTAATGCGTCTCAGGTCAAACGAATTTGGGATATGGCCAAAATTAAGCCAGCAGTCCTTCAGGTAAAATCAGCAAAAATTAAAATCTTGTTACAAAACACTGGTATTTTCCACGTACAATTTTTGTGCTCCGGTCCGTGATAGTTTTCGTTTCGCTTAGGTTGAGCTGCACGCCTACTTACAGCAACCTGAATTACTGGATCTTTGTAAACAATTAAATATTACAGTTGTTGGATATGGAAATTTGGGCAGGTAAAGCTTAATTATCGGCTAGAATTTCTTCGCTCACTTCTTTTTTGGTAAAAATTGGTTAAAGGTTACCATGATTTTATG
Source organism: Neanura muscorum (assembly GCA_019775825.1). Taxonomy (NCBI): domain Eukaryota; kingdom Metazoa; phylum Arthropoda; class Collembola; order Poduromorpha; family Neanuridae; genus Neanura; species Neanura muscorum. Next base: position 21,808 of record JABASL010000115.1, on the reverse strand, counting down.
ATTGATTTTATGATCTTGACGCTGCCTCTTAGTCCAGGGCGAAAAAAATTCTTTGAAAAGATAGGGAGATCTGCATCGTAAGTTTTTCTCAAGACTGAAAACTGTAGTGTTTGATAAACTAACCATTTTTTTTTTTGGGAAATTGCATTTTAAAGGGACTTTGATTGTCCAGCGATTCTGACTGACCCAGAAGTCTTGGCTATGGCTACGAAATATTCAAAAGTTCCGGCACAAATTCTGCTTCGATTCCTAATCCAGCTTGATACTGTCTGTATTCCAAAAACGACGGTCCCTGAACAACAGAAACAAAATATTGAGGTTAAATATTGGAAAGATTAATTAATTGTTACATTATTTAAGCCGTTGAATTTACTTACAGGTTTTTGACTTTGAGTTGGACGCAGCAGATATGACGAAATTAAGAGCATTGGACAAGGGAGAAGATGGACGAAGCTTCACAATGGCATTCTTCAAAGGGTAAACCGAACTTTCTCCTAAAATTAAAATTTCTTAATCTGAAATTCAGATTCTGAATGCCCTCATGACCTTTGTATATCTTCACAGAGCACAGAAACATCCCGAGTTTCCTTTCCAGAAACAGATTGTCTCCGCCGAACCAAACTTCGACGAAAATTCAAAAGCTGATGTCATCACAGTCTAAAGTTCTAATTGCATTTCTTCGAAATTTGCATGAGCAGTTTGGTGAATAACATCAAAAGATTATTAAAAATGTAGAATATAAATTTAGAACTTGAATATAATTGACCTAAATCACAACCCCGTTTCGTTTGGCGTGCGATTTTATTTGACAGTTTGACAGCCACGGAAATAAAAAATCCGAGCATATCACAATAATAACCGTGATAACGTCAATGACCCGGAGAGTTTATATGTTTACAGTTATAATTAAACGTCGTTTCGTTTGGCGTGCAATTTTATTTGACAGTTTGACAGCCACGGAAATAAAAAATCCGAGCATATCACAATAATAACCGTGATAACGTCAATGACCCGGAGAGTTTATATGTTTACAGTTATAATTAAACGTTAAATATAAACTGAATGCAAAAAAATAAGTAGAATTTAACGTTATAAAGAATATGGCAAGAACGGCGTGCGGAAATCCAAGATCATTGGAATGATAATATGTAATTAGAATGTTAACACTGGTTCTTCACGATTATCCATGATGTCTGTTAAAAATAAAAATAAAAGTTTAGTTAAACTGGCATGTTATGGCTATTAACTAGTTAACTGGTTAACTTAACTGGTTATTATAAAATTTTGCAAGGTAATATTAACGAACCTTTTTCCCGGAGAGTTTAAATGTTTACAGTTATAATTAAACGTTAAATATAAACTGAATGCAAAAAAATAAGTAGAATTTAACGTTATAAAGTATATGGCAAGAACGGCGTGCGGAAATCCAAGATCATTGGAATGATAATAATTAGAATGTTAACACTGGTTCTTCACGATTATCCATGATGTCTGTTAAAAATAAAAAAAACGTATAGTTAAACTGCCATGTTATGGCTATTAACTAGTTAACTGGTTAACTTAACTGGTTATTATAAAATTTTGCAAGGTAATATTAACGAACCTTTTATGATTTCACTATAAGGAAGCGTAATGTAAGTAAGGAATGCATTTAACGGCACAGACTGGGCACGGCGTGTCTCTCGCCATAGATAAAGCGTCTGAGTGAATCCTCTTAACTGCCATAATGGATTGTACGCACCGTCGTCCAATTCTGTCCAGAAAACAAATGTCAAATACCAATTTCAAATTTTCAGCGTTTCCGGTAGCTAACCAGGTTTTTCAGCCTCTTTATCACACAAATAGAAAACTCGGACGCCTGTTGAGGCCACCTTGTTCGGAAAGTAGCGAAGGAGTTTATCACGATAAATTAATTTGGCATCTTGTAAGCAGGCCACGGTCACGGCCTTTTCCTTGGAGACAAGGAGTTCCGAAAAAGGTGAGCTTGTTGGAGGGACCACAATTGTTTTACTTGGAATCAATGGATGGCGTCGTGTTTGAGCTTTTTTAGTAGCCGTTGGACGTCCCAGCGTCTGTGTTTGGCTACAAGGGTCATTTCGAGCTATTGGACAGTCCCGTGGGATTCGTCCCGTGGTACTAGAACATGGAACTGGAGGCTGACTAGAATTGGACTTAGGTTTACTGGCCGGAAGCTTGACCCACTTTGAAGAGGATGACGCCGCCGGGGGAAATGGGCTCATTGGTATATTCTCCATTGCAAGAGACTGTGAGCGAGGAATTGGTGAGTAGAGGCCACAACAGCAACTATGGTCACAGCGTTCAGGGTCAGGTACAGGATATGGTTCAAAATCAAATTGGGTTTCACCCTCTGACTTTAAACGAGGGTCAGTAAGGATTTCTGAGGATCTAGGTGTAGGTCCTAGGGTCATACACTCGCAGCCACAACATCCACAGCACCATACAGCCCCGCTGCCGCTGTCTGCAACCAAAGAATAAAAACAAACCAAAATGAGTCTTGATTCCAAATGAGGTTGGACAATGTTTAAAAAAAGAAGCAAAAAGCAATAAATTACTACATTAGGCAATACTTGTGGGAAGATACGAATCTTGAGTGATGAAGCATCAAGGAAGGCACACAAAATGTTTAACAATGGCTATAAAAAGAGAAAGCACATAAAATGAGAACACAACTTAGATTGGCGGATTGGCTCAGCGTTTAAAAGCGGCAGCGGCTGTATGGTTTTATAGACATAATTTACTAAAGTCCCTCAATTTATTTACTTACCATCTCGTACATCTCCAGCTTCAATTTCTGCAAGTCCACAGTAATCTAATCCTTCATTTTGAGATCTTGTCTTTTTCTCTCCACCTTTCAGCGTTTTCCAACTAGGTTTTGTGAAATTATTTAAATTTGAACTAGGATCACTCAGTCTCCTCTGTAAAAAGGGTGAAGTACACACAAAAATGTTTACACACAATGAAATTGAATTATTTCAGAAATATTGTTACAAACGCATTGTGCGTACGTGGTGCTTGAACACGAAATCTTCCGTGTCTGATTCAGATTCGGAATCAAACATGCCATCTGTCATGCAAAATCCCGGCTCAGACGTTGGCGTTGCAACACCGCCGCCTTTGGGCTTTGACACTGCTACCTCGGCGTGACCTTTGTCCCGTGGTCCACGAAGTCGAACATATTCAACTCGCTGATGATGTGAAGCCGAAAAAAGGCCAAAGGTCATACGTTGGGCCATTTTACTTCCTAGACTTGCCTATTTTGAACAGAAATGAAAGTGAATACGTTTGTTATTGATTTTCCAGTAGAATGCTTTCATCTAAGAGAACAAAATTTGACAGAAAGGCAGACAGCGAATCCTCATTAAAACTTTAGTTTGTTGGAGTAACACGTTGGTATGCAGTGAGTTGACCTCATTCTCAGTAATCCCAAGATAAAGAAGAAAACAAATACAACTCTAGAGTCTAGAGCTTACTCTGGAGTCGTAGACTCTTTTCAAAGCGTCATATCGAATGGATCCTAGGAAAAGAACAGTTTGAAAGCCATGGTCCCGATCTGTCGCCACCAATTCAACACAAACCATTTCACCGTCTCGCACCGTCATTTCACTGTAGACCTGTAAATTGACGAGGTTGATTAGATGTGACATTATGGTTTGGTTGAGTATCCTCGTTGACGTCTAGATCATAGTTTCCAAACTAACCTCATCGAAGTTATCTACCATGAAAGAGAGATATGGATACGTGATTTCTTCCACTTCTCCCTTGGTGTCCATTCGTCGTCTACTTGGCGAAGCATAAACTTTCTAGGTAATTTAGAAACATCAAACAAAAATGAAGTTAGAATTCGTACATTTTTACCTAAAATTGATTATTGATCAAGCGTTAGTTAACTCACTTGTGAATGCCTTTTGAGCACCTGCAGATCTTTAGGACTTGTTCGAGTACAAATAGCTAAAGTTAGCGTATATTCTAGCTGGTGTATCAACAGATTTAAGAACACAGTTTCCTGCCATTCAATTTCCTGTCACAAATTAGGGGTTAACATTAGCATTTCAAGATTCAAATACCTCCAACAGAATTTGATTCGGTGAACCAGGAAATCGTCCAATTTCAGACAAGTATTATAATAATGGTAAACTAAAAAATAGTTCGTAGTGACGTCAACAACTGTTATTCTTACCGGATCCCCAATTGGTAACTTTTTACTGTCCTTTCGAAATACTTCAACATCCGTCTGCGAAAACCAGAGAAACAATTACTAAACTTTGCCTCCCCAGAGGTATAACTTGATCTATTTCAATTTTAATGATGTCTGAAAGTATACCTGGAATTTCGGCAGTGTAACCCCACGAAGGTGGCGCTTCCTTATAAAGAAAACTAGATCATCTGCATCTATTGTTCGATCCGTTTGGAACAGGAAGTGCCTCACAAAGACATCTGTCCAATATGTGGTCCCCCGGCTGATGAAATTACCAATATCACCTGTCACAAAGAAGTGTAAAAGGATTAAACATATAGAGTGACCTACAATTTCATATCTAGGTATTCCTTTATGACTGTATTGGTAATCCTAAGGATTTTAGGGTCCCAAAGTATCAACGGCCTTGTTACCTTGTCCTTGTAGGGCTGCTTCCTTCTGTTGTTGGAACCGAATTTCATTTAGCAAAATTTGTAATTGTGTCGGATTTTGGTGACTAGATGAACTGAACGCCATTTCCTAAAGTTTCGAGTAATCGATCGATTCACAACTTGAGCAGGTAGATATAATTACTGCAGCTTTACGGACCACTAATAAGGACAAAAACACAACAATAGGTTAGTGACAACAATGAACCACAGCTTCCGGAATCCAGAAAGCTAATAATCCATACAACATACAAACAAGGCATGCCGTGAGTGAGTCATGCAAAATACCTTACTATTTCTTGTGATGAATCACTTTTTGCGTGAATTGCTTCTGGACACGTTCGATGTTCGGTAAATTCATCTACAGGACCGTTATCACTCACATTGGTAAACAAACCACTAGAAACATTATTAACTAATTAACTTAATGAAAAACGCAAAACACAAAGAGGACCCCAAATATTGAAAAAATTTAATCTAATGTGAAAGCCCTCAGCTTGAAGAGGCTGTATCAGCTGCTTTCGCCGCCAAAACAAAGGGAGTGTTGACACTGATAACGCCTTTTGAAATTTGCGACAAATAAGAGACGCGTTTGGGTGGCGGTCACTTACTTTAGGAAGTTGACCTTTTAATCCTGGGGTCAAACTCGTTAAGAATGAATAAACGAGCGGAAAAGTACCAAACCAAAAATGAAAGACAAAGTTAAGTATAAAAAATGCAGGGATGTTGACCGTGTGTGAATCAGATATGAACTACTTTCTCAAAATACAGCTTTCACTTGACTCGACAAATAAAGTGACGCGTTTGGGTGGCGGTGGCTTACTTTGGGAAGTTGACCTTTTAATCCTGGGGTCAAACTCGTTAAGAATGAATAAACGAGCGGAAAAGTACCAAAACAAAAATGAAAGACAAAGTTAAGTATAAAAAATGCAGGGATGTTGACCGTGTGTGAATCAGATATGAACTACTTTCTCAAAATACAGCTTTCACTTGACGGTGAAAGTTTGACGCTTGACTTCATTCGTAACGTCGCTTCTGCGTTTTCTGTCATTTTTTGGTCTAAGTTCTCGACGCTTCCATTGATTTTGATCTTTTGTAAAGCAACAGGCACAAAGAAATAATTCAGTAGACTATGGAAAGTTAGCAATCATGAACCAACCAGGAACCCACCAAAAACTTTTGGAGGAAAATGATTTTGATCTTTTGTAAAGCAACAGGCACAAAGAAATAATTCAGTAGACTATGGAAAGTTAGCAATCATGAACCAACCAGGAACCCACCAAAAACTTTTCGAGCAAAACTTTTATAAGCAAAGTTTCCAGTTAACTTTGACTTACTTGGTTAGTTTTCCAGTTAACTTTTACTTAGTTGGTTAGTTTTCCAGTTAACTTTTACTTTTAGTTGGTTAGTTCAATGATTTCAGATTGAAAATTCTGTAATTACTGGTTAGAGTGTTGA
>JABASL010000115.1:0-15592 GCA_019775825.1 Neanura muscorum | reverse complement strand
GTATTGACTGCAGAATCTCTGACTCCAAGTTGCCGCAATGTTGGCTTTAGAAATGTGTCAATTAGTTCTGGATTCGATTTGATCAAATCCTTGAGTAGTGCTTCTCCCTCATTTTCAATGACGCTATTCTTTCCAAATTCTCCACCATGAGCGACAACATTTTCCAGCATTAGGCAAAAACTTTTCTGAAAATCGGAAAGGAAATTGGGAATTAAACGTTTTTTAACTAATAATTACGATAACTTTGGCACTTCAACGAATTATTTTTACCACAACTGAAGAATTTTCTTTATGAAAATTCATCAAATCAAAAATAATTTCAAGTCCATCTGATTTTAAAAATTGAGCTACGGCTGCTGGGGAACGGATTGAAATCGTGGCAAGAGCGGACATGATAATTTCCACGTGAGAAAATGTTTCCTAAAATAAAGTGAATTAGCTTCAAAAGTTTGTGAAAGCACGTAAGCTAAAGCGTCTTTAGTTATTGTTGTGAAGACCTTCATTCGACGACCGGCTGCAAGAATATTTTTGACAAGAAATGACTTTTCTAAAACGTGTTGAAAGGCTGGACTGACTGCGAGATTTTTCACGCATGAGATGACATTGAGAACCAATCGCTAGAAAAGCGAAAATTAGATTTTAGAAAAAAAAAAACGTTTTTAGAGAAGTCGAAAGATAAAATGACTTTTCTAAAACATGTTGAAAGGCTGGACTGATTGTGAGATTCTTGACGCATGAAATGACATTGAGAACCAATCGCTAAAAAAAAAGTAAAAATTAGATCTTAGAAAAACGTTTTTACAAAATTCCGAAAATAATTTCTGATTTGTGTTTGTTGTATTTTGCATTTTACATCTCGTTCTGGGCTTGTGTAATTTTGCAAAACAAGTTCCAGTCCACTTCCTGGACCAAATGCGTTTCCTTCCAGTATTAAGTCACACTGTTCTCTGGTACTTGCCATTAGTGCCAGGGTGATCACAATTGCATTTAGTTGTGGGGGATCTCTGTATTCTGATTAAATGAGTTCAAAATTAGATTACCATTTAATGAAAAGAAGCCAAAGAATGGTTATTACTTGTTAGAAATCCCAGCAGTGATTCTAGGCCACCATTCTTGGTAATCAACTTCTTCCGTTCTTCAGCACGATTCGGAACCACCCGTCGGTCGTCATTCAAAATAAAGGCAGCCAACGCTTCACACCACTGAAGTTCCAAGTATTAAATTGGCGCAGAAAACGATTATGCTAATACGAATGTTGCCTTCCACTTACGTAACGAACAATTATTGGCGAAACTTTCTCGTCCCGGACCATAGCACAAAAGAAAGCGGCGAAGGAGTCATCTTCCTCATCATCGGTTTCCGAATTTGTCAAGGCCACATCCCTGCGTCTCAAATTCGCCAAAAATTCACGATTTCTTTCACTGTGCTTGCAAATATTCTTGACTGCTTTAAGGGCTTCAACTTTCATTGATTCAGAAATTTCATCACCTTCATCTTCTTGACTGCTACCTTTCGCTGGACTGAAACAAAAATTTAATCGAATGTTTTTATTTGCGAATTATAAGGCCATAAATGCGAATCAGTGTTGGAACTTACTATAAAAAAGTCGTGATAAGTTCAGCTACAACCTCAATGTCCACCACTTCATAAAATCCAGGACTTAAGGAATTGACAACACGAAGCAAAGATTCTCGAATAGCGAAGAGTGATACCCTGTATTTATATCGCTGGAATTGCGATTGAAATTATTCATAGTAAAATTTAAGTTCACTTACATTGCATCATTCGGATAAAATTCGGGGAAATCCAACTTCTGTTCCGCTTCAGCTTCTTCTTCAAAAATGATCCACTTCCAGGCACTTTTGACAACTCGGAAAGCATTGGCCAGAATCGCTTCCTTTCTGGCTACTGGCCCAATTATTTCTATAAGGCCACTCAGCATATCAAACTTGTCTTTCACCTCGCCTCGTCTCCCCTCAAGGCCAAGGCCGCCTCCATCATCTTCACTTATGACGGCTTCATCGTTTTCATCGTCAAAGGAGAATTGACGCTGCGCAAAGTGAAGGTGGTAATTTTTAAGCCGTACCAAATAAAATTTCGATCGTTTCTTACCCGCAATTGTTCCAAAATTCTAAGAACGTCCATTTCGTTGGCTTTGCGTCCCTGAAACTCGAAAATAATTTTCTATGGACAAGAACCCAAGGACGTTTTGTTCAAACAAAATTTGGCCCTAGCGCAGTGGAGTTAATCCATGGTAACGAAAACACCCGAAAAACGCTGCGGAGACTACTTGCTCGTAGCAGTCTGTTACCGTTTCCGGAATCATGAGAGCCTCCCTCCGACCAATTTTAACAGTTTTTAAAAATAAGATTGACATTTACTAAATTCAAAATATTCCACTTCCCTGTATATAATATTCGAACAGCTTCAGTTTGAGAAATTCCAGCCGAAATCAAATTAACTATCTAATTCGAAATTTAACTTTAATAGTATTATACACATTACGTTATAGGAGAGACTTAAGAAAGGATTCTGGCACCTCCCAAATGTTAATCCTATCGTCCTTCTCTTTCACGATTATACTGCTCCAATTCTTTTAGAAAAACTTCCTTTGGCTTCATAACATTTGCTTTTCCATCTCGACAGCTCGGACAATACCACTTTCCTTTCGGCTTGGAACTCAACTGTACACACGAGAAATGGAACCACTCGATAGGGCAAAGGTCATTATCACATCCAATCATATCTCCATAAGAAATTTGTACACAGATACAGTATGTTGCCTCATCTGGATCTGCATTCGAAATCCCTCCATCCTGTTGAGCCTTCCGCTTGGCTGTGGTTCGTTTCGTTGCGGACGAAGTTGACCCACTGGAAGCCTTTCGTTCGTTCTGCTTCTGAACTACCGCTGACAATTTCTTCTCCTTTTTCTTGGGCGTTCGCAAAACAAGGTCCATTTTTCGTTCAGGGGTTTCCGGTTGAAGTTCCTGAACAGGAGTGCTAACACTTTCGGCTTCATTAACTCGCTTCTTCACAGGAAGAGTTGGCAGAACAGATACCAAAGTTGAGGCAGCGGAATCTCTTCGCTTATCTTCAGAGGTAACAACTGGAGGGCCAGGAGTGTGTTGCTGCGGCGTAGGCTTCGCCTTTTCCTTTGGTTTTTCTTTTTCGCTCTGTACTGTAGTTACTGCCGATGAAGTCGCTGTAGATGAAGATGAAACTTCAGGTGGTGGTGGTACCGAAGTTCCTACTGAAGATGAAGTCACTTCCGGACGCTGTTTCTCACAATTTGAAGCGATATTCTGCTGTAGCGCAGTAGAAGCTGATACGGTGGACGGCTTATTAGGTATAATTGAGGGCCCTAGTCTGACGCGACGTACCCTCTTCATGGTTCTCTCTGACGCTATATTATCATTAGAACCCAGTCGTTGTGGAACATCTCTGTCACGAGTAGAGTAAGGTGAAGCTGAAGCTGCTTCCACTGCATCCGCCTGCTTTTGGACAGAGTCCAAAGTTTTTCGATCAACTTCCAATTGCCGGAGGCGATTATCCACAAAGTCCTAAATTGTCCGAAACAGAATATGAAAAAGCATGATTAATTGCTTGTTTGTTATAAACATCATTCAATCTAAACGACTCACGACGTTTAAGATACGGCTTCGCTTTAACGATATATCACGATCGGCCAATTTGTAGTCTTGATTTTTTAAACATTTATTTTAAAGCCGATTGCAGTTACCTGGATTTGTTGAGCAACTTGAATTTTCTCATCTCCAATTTCTTGAGACTTCATTAGCGTGACAGTAATATTTCCATGAATTCGACCAATCTCAGTGGTAAGATCCTCATTATCACTTCGTCTGTTTCTATTCTTAAGTCGAACTAATTGAGCAAAATAGTCACGGACTTGTCCAAAGAATTTCTTAGAGTCGGCATCCAATAACATAAGGCGAGAGAGGAGTCGTTGGATTTCATCCGGTAAGTTCTCAACTGTGTCCAAATAGTCTTCAACGTAAGTGGTCGAATACAATACTTCAGCTGCTCGATTATTTTGAATGCTCATTTTTTGATACTAAAAGCGAATAATAAGAATCAACCGTACATTAACCATCATTAACGAAATTATTAGCATCATTATCCTGTTAACGAAAACTTACCTACAAATTACACTAAATAGTTATTTAACTAGATGATAATGGCGAAGAGGAAGACGATGATGAATTGTATTTATGCGTCCGGTTTCTTTTTTCGATCGAATGGATCCGTCCAAACTTTCATATCTAAAAAAAGACATCGAAAATAGAAAAATTGTTCCATCGAAAAGTACGCATTGAATTGATTAAGCCCAAATATTAAATCACTTACTCCCTGGCTGGATCTCTTCCTGGATTATTCCAGCACGATTCCTTTTCTGTGCCTCTTCTAAAATTGATCAAAACAAACTAAACAGTTGAGCCCAGTAATACTGGGCCAGTATGTTAAAGTAATTTTCGTGTTTGTTTGAAATATAAACAAACCCGGTGACCCGGCCCCCGACCCGGCAAAAGTGTATAACTCAAAATCGAAGGGCTAAAAAAATTAATGACTTACTCCAAGGGTCAGAGTTGATCATAGGGCTAATAATAATTGGATAAATGGCTAATCCAAGAGCACTGACGAATGTTCCCACAAAAGCTGCAAATTTCCAACCTTTCAACACCACCATGGCCGGAATCTCCCTCCAACTTTTTCCAACAATTGAAAAATTTGCTTTGGCGAAAAACACAAGGGGAAAATACTGCTGTCGTACTCAAAAATGAAAGTGCATTTTTCATTAGTACCACAAAATACAAAACAATGATAAATCGATTCATTCTGCTACAAAATTATTATTATTATTATTATTATTATTATTATTTATTATTATTTATTATTATTATTATTATTATTATTATTATTATTATTATTATTATTATTAATTATGACAAAAAACGTTCAAAACAAATTTATTTTTACCTTTCTTTATTATTAGTATTAATAATGCGCGTAACCCTTGTTACTGGCATATAGATCACTTGTGATCCCGCGGTCATTTTTCATAGAATTTCACCCGCTTAATTAAATGTAAAGTGGCCCAAACTCTATGGAATCTCCTTCCAAATGGTTTCCAAAGTTTAAAAAAAAATTCAAGCGATTCCGTTCAAATATGGGGTCGGTACGAGCTTTTAAAATTTAAAAAAACGCTTAGAACGTCCTAAACTTTCCAAAATTATCCGACGGGATCACTTTTGATCCAGTCGTTTTTTAGAAGAAACCAATTTTCTTTCAGTGGAATCAGCTCCTCTATTAGAAACACTTTAATAAAATGATTAATTAATCCAAAAACTCATAATTTTATTTAAAATTACATAATAATTAGGTCCGCAAGTTTTAAACAAACATCGCGTTGCAATTTTATTTTTTATATAAACCAAAAATAATAATTTACTTTTCATTTTAATAGAAGCAAGCTAGAAGTTCAATTTTAAAGTTATCAGATCGGAATTTAGTCAAAATAGGATAATTAAATTCTCGAATTTGATTATTTACAATCAATCGCTAGCCAGATACGATCATTATTAATTTTCTCTTTAGTTTTTTTGAGTATGTTGATCATAATAATACATGCCGACCAGCCCCACTCGAATTATAGGCCTTTTAAGAAAAGCAAAGCAAAAATGTTTTTTGTTTAAAAATTTATTCTACAAATTTAGCGGAACATAAAATATGTTAACAATTTTTATTAGCGTTAATTAGTGCGTAAAGTTAAGTAAAATTAAAGCAAATAAAAGAGTATTTTTGAGTTAAAATTTTAAAGCAAATAAAAGGGTATTTTTGAGTTAAAATTCAGCCATGACTATTGCTATTTTTATTGCGTTTCGTTTCACGTTTTGCATTTTGTCATTTGTACTACTTCGGTCGGTCGTTCTAACAACCGTCCCAGGGACAACATGAAATTATCAGATTCAGAAATCAAAATTTCTTTTAAAGTATCAATTTAAATCATTTCGTGAATAGACCATTTTAGAAAATTAAATTTAAACAATTCCTAATTGTTGCTATCATTAGAATTTTTTTTTAATTATGCGAATTAAGTCAACGCCCAAGGTTGACCAAACTGCGCGTAGAAAGTAAGAAAAAAGTACCGTTTCTGTATGCAAATTTCAAATTGTGCACCACTGTGTGCGTTCAAATTGAAAGTTTGTTGACTTTTTGAAGTATTTTTTGCACATTTTTTTGGCACAAGTCACAATAAATTAGCGTACGAGGACAACAGCTTTTGTGTGTGTGTGTCACATTTGTTATCAAGAAAGTAAAAGAAGTGAGTCATTTCCTTTCACTTTCTTTCCGGTTGTTTATTTAAGTAGTTGCTGCAAAAGATGACAAACGACTCAAACTGAATTAATTCATAAATTTACATTATTCAAGAAGACTGAAACTGCTTGATAATTGTCCAGTTCGGCATAAATAATTTTTTACGAAAGAACAAATACAATGTGGAAATCAACTATTGGTAAGTATTTTATACCAACTCCGTGAAAGATCTTATTAATTTGGTAGGGCCGAGGGGTCGTATACGGTAGGGTAGACAGTAATCTAATAAAGTTGTATATTTTAACATTTCAATGTAAGGTGTTACTCCAGTCGTAAATTCTAAGCCTGAAAACGATGATTGGGAAACTGACCCAGATTTTATCAACGATGTCTCGGAACAAGAACAACGGTGGGGCTCAAAAACAATTGAAGGATCCGGCAGAGACACTGGCTCAATAAAGTATGTTAATATTGACAGCAATTCATGTCAGCCATCGGGTGTAATCATACAAATGGCACGACCGGAGGGAAGTATTGATTTACTTCTTGCCCGAAAAGTGTACCTCATTTGGGTAGACGTTATTTTTAAAATTATTCTAACAATTTCAGTATGCAGAAATTCCGTGAGGAGATTGAGATTGGTGACGCACTGGCCAAAAAGAAGCTCATCGAAGAAACAAAACCTGGATTTGGATATGGAGGAAAATTTGGAGTTGAGACTGATAGGTACATAGCGGTAACCTTTACAGTTTTATCCCGATTTGTTAACAATCTATTGCTAACAGCTTATTATTTGCATTTTGTAAAATATTTTAGAATGGACAAGTCTGCTGTCGGAAACGATTACATTCCACAACTAGAAAAGCACGGTTCACAAAAAGATGTACTACGAAAAAATGCTAATCAAATAAGGAATTATTGTTAATCCCACAATGATTTTCATAATTTTATTTTTAGTATGCCACAGGGTTTGGAGGAAAGTATGGTGTCCAAGCTGATCGACAGGATAAAACTGCACTTAGTTGGGATCACCACGAAAAAGTTGATAAACATGCGTCACAGAAGGACTATAGCAGTGGATTTGGTGGAAAGTTTGGCGTTCAAAGTGATCGACAGGATAAGAGCGCGCTGGGGTGGGAACATAAAGAAAAGCTGGAACAGCATGAGTCCCAAAAAGACTACGCAGTTGGTTTTGGCGGAAAGTTTGGCGTCCAGAGTGATCGTCAAGATAAAAGTGCACTAACATGGGATCACCAAGAGAAAGTTGCCAAGCATGAGTCACAGAATACCAGTACAGGATTCGGTGGAAAGTTCGGAGTGCAAACGGATCGTCAGGATAAAAGTGCCGTGGGCTGGGATCATAAAACGCAACTTGAGAAGCATCCGAGCCAAACTGAATACAAAAAGGTTTCAAAAATAATTTAGAAAAATTAGAAATCAACTTAGAATTCACATTTCGCAAACTCCTATTAATTTCCAGGGTTTTGGTGGTCAGTTTGGTATCGAAACGGATCGGGTAGATAAGTGGGCTCATGGGTTTGATGACAATGAGCCAACTCCCGTGGGGTCTGTTTATCAAAAAGAGAAGCCAAAAATTGAACGAAAGGCATCAGATCTTCGTGCGAAGTTTGAATCAATGGCGAAATCAGCGGAGGAAGAAGCACGCGCTAAAGCTGAAGAGGAACGAAAACGTCGAAAGGAGGCAGAAGCACGTGAAGTAGAGCAACAACGGAAACTCGCCGAAGCTCAAAAGAAAAAAATTGAAATTGATGAAGCAAAGGAGGAAGCAAAGCGAATAAAGGAACTGAATGCAAATGCCACAGAACAGGATAACCTTAAGGAAGCAGAACAGAGATCACAAAATGAGGCCTTCGAGGCAAAAAGACTGGAAGAAGCGGAGAGGCGGAAACGTGAAGAACTGTTGGAAATACAGCAGAAGGCGGAAACAGAGAGGAGACAAGCAGAGCTTCAGGAAATGGAAAGGAAACGGGAAGAGGATGAGCGTCTGGAGAACGAATCAAAAAACCTTGCTGTAGAGCGTGCACGAATCCAAGCAAATGAGCAGCGCGAAGCAGAAAGAAAGCGCGTAGAAGCCGAAGCAGAAAGAAAACGCACAGAAGCCGAAGCAGAAAGAAAGCGCACAGAAGCCGAAGCAGAAAGAAAGCGCACAGAAGCCGAAGCAGAAAGAAAGCGCGCAGAAGCCGAACTCCGAGAAGCTCAGGCTCAAGCGGCGATGGACGAATTCAAACAAATGGAGCAAGAACTCGCAGTAGTCGAACAATTACAAAGGAAAGCCAATGAAATGAAGGCGCACCTCCCTTTGAGACAAGAGTCAAGTGAGGATCATGGAGGTGACGATGCTGAATGGGATGAGGATGCACCTACACAAAAGAATGGAACCACTCCATCAGTCCTGCCTCCAACATCCACAGAGTCACCGTCCGACCTTGTCAGTACTACTGCGATTGCTGTTTTTGACTATCAAGCTGGTAAACTTTCTCAATTCACCTTTGACTCAATTCCGGATTTTTCTGAATGGCTTCCAACATGCCGAGAAAAAGTTCATAGTTTGAAATAATAATTCAGATGTTTCGTAATTTTTTTTCTCAGGTGATGATG
This sequence comes from Neanura muscorum, assembly GCA_019775825.1. Taxonomy (NCBI): domain Eukaryota; kingdom Metazoa; phylum Arthropoda; class Collembola; order Poduromorpha; family Neanuridae; genus Neanura; species Neanura muscorum. Next base: position 6,640 of record JABASL010000115.1, on the reverse strand, counting down.
ACGAAATTTCGTTTGATCCAGGAGATGTCATCAAAAATATTGAAATGGTAAAGTATTAATCCTAATTGATGACGAATACGCAAACCAATCTTTAATTTTAAATAAATTTTTGTTTTAATTAATTAGATTGATGATGGATGGTGGCGTGGCGAATGCAATGGGAAGTTCGGCCTTTTTCCTGCCAATTATGTGGAACTCAAATGAGGAATCGCCCTCAAAGGATTTCCATATCTTCCAGAACGCATCAACAATTTCGCAAAATCGGAATCGATACTTAAAAACAACAAACCTATTATATTTTAAACATTAAATCCTATTTTAGTACTAAATTGTAAGAATTTTCCTTTCCCTCCAATTTGTTGGAATTTTTAAAGGTATTTACGTTGAAAATCGTACGATAATGTAATGATACGATTTTCAATGTAAAAGCCTTGGAATTTCTGAATACGAAGAATAAACAAATCGATAAAAGTAATATTGGAATTAGATCAAAATACGGATTACTCAATTATTTTTCAATTTCTGAACATTAGTTGAGGATTGTGAATGGATCACGTCACCAAGCGAACGAAGTGATACGATTATTGGTTATTCAAGTCGCGGTCTTCGCCCAGGACGAATTTTTATGGAAGACGAAAAGAATTTCTGAATAATTTCGATCCAAATTTTGCCAAATTCTAAGAATTTCTGAATTATTTTGATCCAAATTTTGCCAAATTCTAAGGATTTCTGAATTATTCTGTGCTAAATTGCTCCAAATTCTAAAAGAAGTCCGTAATGAATCCTTGTCTGATGACCTGCTGCTGTCGTTTACCTCCCTGCTGCACTCCATGTTGTCCACAGAACGAAGTAATTATTTTACTTTATACTGCATTTAATTGATTAATTGTAAAATCTGGGGTAATCTTCATTTTTCCTTCTTTGTAAGAAGTGTGACACTAACCGCTGCTGCCCGCTGACGTTCCAAAAGGTCATGTATTCTGCAAGCTGTACTTCACCATCCAGTAATCCATTATAATTTGTCCTTTCCAAAAGTCCACAACTTTCAGTGTAGGTTTTAAAAAACTTCCTGTGTTAATTTACCAGGTACTCCATGTGGAACCAACTGCTGTCCTTGCCCAAGCTTAATGCGTTCGCCTCGCGTGATTGCAGCCAACTGTAGTCGATATGGCAGCACTTGCCAGGAAGGAATCTGCGACAGTTGCAGTGGTTCGCGTCTTTTCATCAATCCTTTAAAAAACACAATTTCAACTTAGTTAAAAGTTGCTCTCACTTGTTCCGTGTTCGATTGTTTTCAGGTTACCGTTGTTGCTGTTAAAAGCATGAGGATCCTTTAAGAACCGGATCGAATTCCCTTAGACTGTATCCCGGAATTCTACCGTCTTCAATTTTCCTTAAAACTTATTCAGTAAATTCCGAATTCCAAGGATTGAAGATTAAATCAAACTTTTCGCCGAAAATTGGAAATTTACATTTTTGGAATGTTGAGTTGTTTGTCCCTCCTGCTCCGGCATCCACCATTCGAACATAGCCATAGTTCACGATTCCTATAAGTTGACCGTCTCGTCGTAGTTAACCTATTAGGCCAAATCAATAAACCAGAGTAACTTTTGACCAATATTGAAACAAAACAGTACGAAGTTGAAAAATGTTGAATTGCTGACCTTTACGAAAACCCCATTTTGCTCATAAAACTAAAAACTTATTCTCAACCGCAAACCACAACTACAATGAATATTCTCGTTTTCAATTACATTGTCAAACAAATTAATTAGAACCCGTCGAAATCACTGCTAACTTAGCTTGTAATTAAAAATTAATAAGAATTCGAGATGAAATCTAGCATTCCAATACCACAGGTGTCAAATTCTAATTATGTCTTTCTTGCTCGTTCATGAACATTCGGTCATTTACGATCGCGGTATTGCCGCACCCTACTGGAAATAAAACGATTTGTTTAGAAAATTTAGAAATTCCAATGCTGGTTCTGGATCATATTCACCCTCATTATCTAAATGTAAAAGGCTGTTTTAGTCAATTTAGTGTAAGAATTCTTGATCTTAGAATATCAAAAAGGTCAAGGCTGATGACATTTTTATTTTATTAAAAATTCAAAAAATTTCAAGAATGGAATTCAAGGAGATTGACATCTTAGTTAAAAAGTCTGCCCTCTAAGCCCTAATTTTCAATTTAGTACTTCGTAATCGTTACGTATTGGGCATCTAACCTTTGACTGCGTCGGTACTCGCGTTACGGACAAAGCTGATTATGAATAATATATGAAATCGTCGTAAATTTAAAAAATATGGGTATTTTAATATAAGGACGCTTGTTTTAAATTCTTTAAGCTTCATCTTAAAAATGAACCGTCGAACGGAGTTAAAGCGGCAACCCTAGAGGAATTGGCCGCTCTCATTCAGCACACATTTGCTGAATCCGACTTCATATTTTATTTTCGCGCCATAAGGTTTAAACGTATTTTGTCGAAGTTTGCAGTAAAATATGTCGTAGGAGAAGAGTACAGTCGTAGGCCCACAAAACATATTTTTTTTTGTTTATTTATCATGCAGAAAATTTCATAATAGTGAAACTACGACAGATGTTGCATGTCAAATTATAGTTAAAATCTGCTAACTGTCAGCTGCCGTGACGGTGGTCAAGTGGTTAAAGTCGCCTTTCCATATAACGTTTACTAACGAACTTTGTGGTCGCAGGTTCGTGCCTCGGGAGGATGGTGGGTTGTCACGCCAAATACCCTTGGATGTCGACTGGCTTACATGTATATATGTATATTTGTATATTTGTATATATGTATATGCGACGAGCGATAGTATTAGTTGTCCTTTGCAGTTTCTGACGAGGGCTTCAGGATACGCCGTATACGAACAAATACAAATTTTCCTCCTTGCCAAGTCAGGTAAGTTCTTCGGCCTTGTACCACTTGACCATCAAGCGACTGGGTCGCCGCAGCGATTATTTTTTTTTTGAAAATCCGGCGAACACTTCGGTACTACACATCTGTGAAAGGTAAGCTAAGAGCAATACTTCCTTTTAGATTAATTGTAACCTTATGATCGTTTAAGTATAGGTACTTATAGTTAAATATATTTACCACGGCCAACAGTGAATTAGTGGCATGATGTAAGATTCACAGCTGTTTAGGCCCTTCTGCAAGTTACGAAATTAAAGTTACTTATTTCTGTTAATTCAAATTAGGAATCGATTAAGCCTGACGAATACAATATACCTTACAAAAACAATTGCCTGACATGGTGGGAAGCCAAGCAAGGAGTTGCCATCTGAATTAACTGAAAGGAGTTTGGACGTCGATACAAGGCCAGCTCGGGCTGGAACGCTGTCTCGGAGTTGGAAAGCCTGCCTATCCTTTCAGTTAGGTAGATTGTATTCCCAGCAAAGGCGAAGGGATTGACGTGTTGTCCCGTCATCCCTTCGCAGGGACTCAGAAGCAACTCAAGTGTGCTTTTCAGGCCCTGATGCTTTTATACCCCGGGGACCGAGGACAATACAAGGTTAGAGCACTTAAAACTTCGGGATTCAAGTTGAAAACATGCTTTGGTGAAAACAATTTACCCTCATCCATCCTTGAGTTATTTTTCAAATTAGCTTTAAGTACCCTTGACTTCAAACTGACTAAAATCCTGATTCGAAAATTGGAAAGGTTTGTTGAAAACTGCCATTCGACTATCTACCATTTTGATTTTTCCTTAAAAGTCGTGATTAAATTCTTGAATTCTCGATGAGAGTTCGCATGAAATTAATTTTATTATGTAATTCAGCAAAAATATTTTGTTTGAGCTTTACTTAATTTCGTATTCATACTCTATTTCAATTAAGTACCATTTGATTTTTAGAAAAAAATAATTGCGATATACGATACAAATTCGAAAATAAATACATTTGCGTATTTCATGTAAAATATCACTAAAGAGGGGCTAGGTAAAGTGATTTTCATTTCGTGCTGCGCCATATCGATTAATTTCGATAAACTACAAAGTATGTAGTTTGTCTTCGAAATTCAATTTGCTTCTGGGACGGATTGCGATCTGGGAGGTAATGCTGCATGGCACGTAGCAGCGTCGTGTCCTGAAAATTAAAATTAGATTTTAAGGGCTTTTAAAAATAATTTTTAGATGGTAAGGGACTGAAAGCAAGTTGTACATTACCTCCATCCTCATCAAGTTTACAGGTCATACAGAAATGACCATGGGAAAATGGGCACATATAGGAAGTTGCTTTCTTATATTTACATCGATCTTTCTCGTAGTGGTCACACGGCTTGAATTTATACGTTTTTCTTAGGCTTGAATTAGTTTGTAATTTAAAAAATTCCTTTTCCTTATCCGTATGATTGAAAGTACATTTGAAGCCATTGACACAACGAAACGAATATTTACACTCCTGAGAATATTTTTGAAATTTTCGTTTGTGCTTTTTCAGTGTTTGAACAGTGTAGTTTCCTTCACCGTCATCATCCGTTCCTTTAGCTTCTAATGTTGTGGGCTCAATATCTATGTCATCATTTAATTTTAATTCTTGAAGAAACTGCGGCAAAGAGCGTAGAATTGGTTTATATTTTTTAACAAGTTGATTCAGTTGATCATTCGGACTTAAATTGTCTGAATTCCGAGTACTTGATAGCACCGGATAGTTTGCTGAATTACGGGTAGTGGAATCTGAAGTAGCGAGCAACGCATATTGATTCGTTGAAACTGACGCTGAATGAGGAGTTGGTATTTGAGACCAGAATATTTCAGAATTAAGTGAAATAATTTCTTCAATTCTTCGATATACTTCGGTGTTAAAATCGTATTTGGGATTATCTACAGTCTCAACGGCATTTCGAAGACATTCTTCTACCATTGATTCAAATTCGGCCTTGACACGACCATTAAAATCCGAATCCCCCGCCAAGAATGGAAGATTTAGAACGCCAGGAGCCGCCTCCCATTGTTCAGGTGTAAAATGGAAGGAACTATTCACTTTTTTGCTATTGTTGGAACCGTGACCTCCATTTTGTGGATGCGTAGTGACGTCTGCTATCTTGCTATGTTTCAAATGAAAGTCGCTTCGTGAATCTTCTTTTAAAATTAACTTTCCAACGCTGCAAACGATTACAAGATGAGTTTGATTTAATTTCTTCTCAGCGTCATCTTCATTAACTTTAAAATATCGTCCAGCCATTGGCATACGTACAAGTTGCGTGAATGCCTTTACAAATAGTTCCAACACTTCTGATTTCTCTTCAGCCGAAATTTTACGAAATCTGTGTAAAACCGAAAGTAGAACACCTAAGGAAATGTGATACAATGTTGACCTTTAACCCTTTGGTCGAAATAGGTATTTTGGTCAAATTACGTTAAGACGCATGAGCGTTCCTGTGGAATGCGTATATTCCATTCTAATTTGTAGAAAACAAATTCTTGAAAATGGTCATCCAAATACTTAATTTGAAATTTTTTGTTCTTTTCCACTTCTTCTAAATAAATCTGGTTAAAAATTAAAACGTGCTTGGTGAATCTAGGATTTATAAACGTAAATAGTGTTTTGTGTTAGTTTTAGGTGTTTTCGCAAGTTTTGATTACCGTACCTTGGCTACTGAGCTCCGATAGCCCCAAAGTTCAACATTCCAGCCGTATTCAAGAGCCCTTCTGACAGCCGTCACCATTCCACCGTCTCCCGTAAAAAGAATAATCGTACCACCATGTCTAGCGTGATTCTGATGAATGACGAGGTCAACTCCAATGTCAAGCATAATGCTCTGATCGACTTCACGTTCCCGATTGCTATAAGTTGACCGTCTAGTTACCTATGGGAACAAAACAGATTAATAAACAAAACGTTCCCTCACACTTTGACCAATCAAATAATTATTCTTAAAAGTATCTCATTTTGGTTTTCATTTGATCATACTTGGACATCAACTTTACAGAATTTGATCTCTTTGATGTTATTCCAGAATTTTGAGACGGGCGGTGGTTCGGAACCGTAAAGAACCGCTCTAATGATTGGCCGTTCCGCAGCAGCCATTGTAAGTAATTTTATAATATTGACTCTTGTACGCAAATCCTGTTTAATATCGCTCCGAAACCCAAACTGCTTCACACTGAATGCCATTGTGTTAATCCAAATATTCGAGTTGTCAATGTATATTAATACTCCGCCATCGTCTGATTCACTGCCAGCCGTGTCAAGTGCCGTCAGGGAGCCCTCTCTTGATTTCGTCACGATCTCCGAATGATAATTGCGAACAGAATTAGCTACAAATCCATTGACATACTTGTTATTGTTCCTGAGGCCCGGATTTAGAGATTCCCTATTTGGAACTGTTGTTCCAAACCTGTAATTCACATCACACCGAAATGTTAATGGCGGAAATGAATTTTGGTAGCTCGATTAGTGTCGTACACTTAAGCTGATTCAAGATTTCTGTCGAACCTTTACTGAAATTAAGAAAAAAAAATCAAAGTAATATTGGCAAGAGAAAGCAAAATTCAATCGTGGCTTGGTTTCTTCAATCCTATTCCACGCTTAAAGGAGTAAGAATATCTGAATTCGACAAATATGCAAATTCCCGCTATGTCGAGAATCTTGGTGGGACTTGTCTCACTGGTAGGGGGTG
>JABASL010000114.1:0-27548 GCA_019775825.1 Neanura muscorum | reverse complement strand
AAGAGCTTCAATCCAACAATTCTCAGTTGGAGGTGTCTCTAAACCCTTTTTTCTAATTATAATTGGACCAAAGGAGGGGGTTGGAATTTACTGGCACAAAATATACAGAAACACTGGCCAATCTCAACTGAATCTAAATAGGAAATTAAGTTCTCAACGAATTCAGAGCCTAGTAAAACAGCAAACGATATTTTATTTCATGAATGGGGACTCAAAATAACGTAAGGTATTGCATAAGGCTCCTCTACATTAAATTGGGAGACATTCCATAATATTTTGGGTTTATAGCTAAGGTTCAAAATAAAATTGAAAGCACCCTTAACTAGTAAAAATCCAGCACTAGCAAAAAATTCCACCCCAAAAGTTTAGTTTGACGTAGATCCGCATTCAAATTTTTTTGCCAATTTCTGGTTTACCATTCCATATAAATAGGCGTCTCTTAAATGGATATCAATTCAGAAGAGCTTAAGATTTGTTACAAAATTGTAAGTGCCAGGAAGAAAACTGTTCAAAATCATTATGCAATTCTCAAGCGTAAGTTCAAAAATACTTCAAACTTGACCCAATTCCCACTGGAATTTTTTCAGAATCCAGATTGGCCCATTTGTTCAGATTATAATTTTTTTTTGGTCCACCTTCCAGGTCATTGTTCTTTGCGCTGTGTTGGGTGTCAGCCAGGCTGCTCCAGGAATTTTCTACGGTGCCCTTCCAGCCCCAGTAGCCGATACCAAAGTCTATCGTGACTTTCTTGGAAATCAGGCTACATCATACGCCTATCAGGATGGACACTCCTCAGCCGTAGCCCTATCAAGGAAGTAAGTGACCCAAAATTCCTTTAACGCCATTCGCTAATTGTTCTAGAATTCAGCAAGTTCTAATTGAAACAATTCAGATTAATTGGGATTGCTTCGGTTTCAGCTCATATGATCTGAAAACGTCTGAAAATCCGAAAATGTTTAATTGCACTGATTCTTTTTTGTAATTAATTTCTAGCGACGTGAGCAACCACTTGGTTGCTGCTCCAGTAGCCGTTGGCGCTCCAGTTGCTTACGCTGCTCCAGCAGCAGTTGCCTATGCTGCACCACAAGTATATCATGCAGCAGCGCCCGTTTACACTGCCAGCTCTTACCAATATCACCATCGCTATCCATCGTACTCAGCCTATGCTGCTCCAGGCTACTACTATTAGATTCACATTTTGTGAAACAACTCTCAAGTCATGAAGGTTACCTTTGACCTTTAAGTATTTGAGATCTGATGACCTCTGCCTCCCAAAAGTTCTTGCTCATCTCGTTCTATTGTTCTTTCGTAAAACTTAATTTAATTTTTACAATCCTTTTCACCTTTGTTTTAATAATAAAAGAATGAAGTGAAAAATATCAATGAAAATTCACACAATATTTTTGATAGACACAATAAGAAGTACAAGAGGCTGAATTTGTGTTTCATTTCCTTATCAAAGTGGCATCTGAAGCATGATAAACTCACAAAGGATTTGATTAGTGACTATTGTTTTGTTGATTTTAAAACTTTTGTGTACTTGTTAATTACAAGGAAGTTTTAACTTTCAAGTTTAGGTCAAGGTCAGGAAGTTTTTACAAGAGCAAGAGTCCGCGTACATTTGTTGACAGAACTTAATTGTTGACTTTGACATTTAAGATGTCCCGTTCTTCAATCAAAGTCATTTGATGTCAAATTTAAGTAAATTCTAAGCTAATTTTTTAGCACGCACTCCCACTCGCACTCTACGCACTTTGACAGACTGCGATAATTAAATGTAACGTTACGCGAGAGAGATGCGTTATTCAAAGTTTGTTCAACCCAAATGAATTTTGAATAAAACTGAATGTTATCGTCGATGAAGAAGTTTTACGCCATTCATCTGTCATTGTTTAGCTTCACCGCTTCCCAATTGCGTTTGTTGCGTACCTTGTATTTAAAACATGAAGCTAGCCGATTTGATGAAAGCTACAATTATCCTTGCCTGTTTTTACGGTAAGTCTAAAGAGTAAGTCTAAATCTAATGTGTGAAGGTCAAAGGTCAGTAAATTAGTATATTGGTAAGAAGCAGGCGCAAGAGGAGAAACGCTGCCTGGACAGCCTGGAGCCGAAGGAACAACACCACCCTTCATGGCTTTGTCAAATGAGTTAATTGACGAAACACTGAAATGGGTCAAATACAAATACTTGTGTGGATATGACCCTCTGGAACTTCCGCCCGTGACCCAAGATGACCTCAATGTGACATACGCATTAACAATTTCGGAAATTCATATTGAAGGGTTGTCAAATGTTTTCAGGCTCGAAGACGTGGAAATTGAGGTTCGAATTTAAACCAAACTTTCTGAATTTGCAAAATTGAAAACTCGGAAATGCGTTTTTTCAATTTTTAAATTTTAAAAAAAAAATTTAATTTAAAGAAAAAGAACGTTTTTTTACGGTTTGGAATTTTGTTGGGTAAATTCAAGTACTGAGAGAAGCCATTTTGTTGAATTATTTGTCGAAACAAAACTTTTAAGTCACAAGATTTTGAAATTTTGGACAGCGTTCGACAAATGTAAATTCTTATTTTCCAAATTGAATTACATTTATAACAATTAAAAACTTCTCTTTGGGATTTACAATTTTTTCAGTTAAATATTCAAGTAATGTAAAACTTCATTCGTTTTTAAATTGATTACATGTTTGTTTTTTTGGTTTGATCAAGAAATACGACGGAGTCCCTTCATTTACAAAATTCGGAAATTTTGGACCAGCTTATACCCTATCATCAACTTTGGGAGTTCGTAACGTGACCTTAAAATTTCGAATTGAAATGTTAAAAATTATGAGTTTGACCGTAGTAGACTTTATTGCAAATGGATCCGTCCCAGAAATTGATATTCCGCTTTTGGTCTTGGTCTCACCTGTACAGAGACACATACATTTTGATAATATTTTAATTGAGAATTTGGATCAAATTACAATTGATATCAAAAGTCAAAATTTTCTTACTTCCATTGGTGGTGCAATTCCATCTGTACAAAATTACATCAAAACACAAATCAAGGTTAGAGGAAAAAGATACTATTAGATATTATTTAATTAAAGAGTATTACGATAATTAATTAAGTTAATAAACTTGATGCCTTATATTCAGGACGCCATCAAGGAAAATCTTGAATCTCATATTGGGGACGCAAAATCTTACTTGAACAAACTCCTTGACTCTGCCACTTCATTTGAACAGTCAAAGTATTGTGCAGCTCCAGGATTAAACGGGACGAATACTGGAAACAATACTGGAACTCGCTTCCCAATTCAAAAACCGCCACCCCCTCAATACGTTCTTGCAGTGGGAAGCCGGCTCATCGGGCTTCCAAAAGCATTCGGACTAATTATCAAATACAAGTCACGCGTCGTTGGCACGATTCCGGTTCCGCCAGTACATGGCCAAAATTCTTCTGGAAACAATGAGTTCTTCGGGTTCTATGACAGTGAGCGTAATGAATTCGTCCTGAATCAAAATGGCATTCCTCTTAGACACTTGAGTACCAGTCAGGTTGACCCAACTTGGACTTTGACCTCATCTCGTGAAGAAGACACCTTTTGCCTATTCGCAAAAGATGATTCCACGTCCACCAAGATCAAACTCAACCCTTTCATTACTAGGATTTCTCAAGACGACTAAAAGTTTTGTGATTTTTTCTAGATTTTCTATTTGCTGAGATAGAAAAATCAGATATTCGTCTAGGTTATTCTCTGAGAACAACAATTGAACTTGTTCCACACAACCATTGTTTAAATTGAAAAGTCGAAAAGCGATGTGCCTTAACCTCTGAAGTAGAATAATCCTGCTTGGATTAAGTTACATTACAAAGTGAGCAGTGAAGTAAAAACATTATTATGTTCTGGGTTTAAAGTTTGGAATAGGAACTTTATTGCAAAACTGGCTGAATTTTGGGTTCCACATAAAATTTCTTTTTAAAACATTTTGGTGACTCCAAATATATTTGTATTTTCGTCTTTAGATTCGGCTTACGTTTGAATGGTATTAGTTAGAGTTGATGATGACTGGGTTAGTTTCTGGCATTCGATTAAGAAATGGAAATGTCTCAATTCGTCAATGAATCCATTTAGGACAATATTAAATGTTGGAAGATCAATTCCTCTTTCTTGATTCGCGTGTACAGGAGACCGTTGACCTTTGTCTGACTCGTCTGCCTTGAATTTCAGTAACAGTGCATCACTTTGTTCAACAGGAATTGATGAAAAGCTCGATTGAATAAATTCTTGCAGAAAAGTTGTGCGAAATTGAGTGTAGTCTACTGATGCTAAATCATGCAGAACACGAATCATTTCCTCCCGATAGAGATCATGGGTCTTGTGCAAAAGAATTTGGAGAATCACTCGCACAAACTGCTGAATAGTATTTCCAGGAAGCTTGGAATAAAAGTTGTGCTTTTCATTCCAGATAGAAAGTGTATTGAGATTGTAGCGAAAGACTTCAAGATCTTGTTGAAGAAAGGAATTTCCAATACTCTGGATAATTTGATCTAATCTCTTTCGAATTACTTCCTCTTCAACGGCTTGAGATTCATTTACCGCAGCAGTTGGAGAACCTGCGTTTCGAGCTTGGAGGGCTAGTGTTGGAAAGAAATAGTTCCAGCGATATATGAGCGTATCACGAATTAAGGTAAAGAAGGGGATTTTTAGATCTGGAGTGGGCCGTTGAGACAGAATGGGGTAAATATGGTCGTAGCAGATTGAGAGGGAGTCTCCGAGAAATTTTTTAAATGAGGGAGATGGTTCTTTGACAATAAACTGAAGCATTTCAAGGAATCTACAAAGAAAAGCAAATTAGTTAATTGCCTTTTTTGAGTAAATTAACGTGAGGAATAGCATATTTATTACTTTTCAACCACGACAGATGACGATTCTGTTTCTTGCAGCAAATCGTTAATTATGCTCTCACTCGAAAAAAGTGATAGGAACCCATGAATTGTATCTTCAAAAAATGGTGCGCCAGCTTGCTGTCGGAGAACTTCCATGATTTTGGAAAAGAAACTCAAAAGGGCTTCAGATACTTCTGAAAGTCAAGAATAATATCAATTAAAATACTTCAATTCAATAACAAGAAAAGAATTATGAAATATTAATATAAAAGGTAATGATAAAATGTATATAGATTTAATTGGATTGTATAATAAAAAACAAATCTGACATTTAGCCACAATGTTTATAAAAATGTGTTTAAGTAGAAGCCGAAATTGTTTTGAATCAATACATTTCGGAGTTCGGAGAATGAAATTAAACACAAAATATATCTCTTTTGTCTTACTTGGTTGCCGAAGATAATTTCCTGAGAGTTTGTGAAGGAATGGTATGACTTCTTTGAGAACATTCCAACAAATCTTTTTGGAAATTGCATTTTCAGTGACTAGCAAATCTAATTGATCTTGTAGGAAAGTGAGATGTAGAACAACACTATTTGGAATGGCAGAAGTACGTACAAAATCTTCAAGAAAGATTTTCATATAAGTTTGGTAAAGTTGCGTTCTCGTTTCCCATTCTTGTTGTGAAACACTTTGCCAAGCCAGAAGGAAGGAAGCAGCCACAATTTTGTTAAGAATTCGATACGCCTACAAAACCCAAATTAAATTAACTCTCAAATACCATATTCACCAAAGTATTCCAGAATCCACTAACCTCAGGATTGGTCGTATCCTTCAGTAAATGAACTTTCTGAATGAGGGTTTGAACTGAGCTCATTTGAAATATAAATTGAGTTCGAACACAAGTGACCAAAGTAAGAAAGAAATTTAAATTTGCTATAAGAATGGACGTGTGAATTTCAGCTTGATTCTCAAGCGTAAAGAAGACAACTTCTGTCAAAATTCCAAGCATTTCGAAAAATGCTTCTTGGTCTTGCTGGGTTGATTCGCCGAGAATCACTTCCGAATGAAATCGCTGAAGCCAGTAGGTCCAGAGATGTAACGATGACAGGATTTCACAGTTCCTATAAAATTAGAAAAAATGTGTGCGTCATTAAAAAGCTACGCATTCACATTAAATTAAATTCGATAATTCCGAAAAAAAAATCGTTTCTCAAAAATTACATTTTACGAATGATTTCAGGCTCCTTCACAAAATAGAATCGTTGGGAAAAATTGTAAACACCAACTAGTTGTTGAAATAAAGACTTTCCAAGCGTCACTTCTTGTTTGAACACATCACTGTAGAAAATATTGGCCATCCTAAATTTCGACCAAAAAAGTCTCAGAGTATTGGTCAAATATCATATTGGTTCGCATGAATGATTGAATTGATTTCTTGGCGAAGTCAAATAATTTTTCTTTGCGTAGCAAGTGGTGAAAAATTCTTACCTCCCAATGAGCTGAACAATAAAATGAAAATGTTCAATGTCTACACTGTTGGAAATGTGCATCAAACTTTTGGAAGTTGGATCAAGCAGCGATTGTAAAGAGCCAAAATAGCGACACGAATCCGCCCATGTTGTTATCTAAGGGAAATCAATCATACTGAATGCAATGTTCAAATTTCAGAATATACAAACATAAAAAGAATTTAAACAAACCTAAAGCTTATTTTAGGTGATTCTACTTACTAGCGATTCCAGCGATTCTGTGGGTAATAATTCTCCTACTTTTACCAGAATATCAATATTTCTTGTTAGACTTGGAGTTTCAATCTCGTCATCCTAAACAGAAATGTCCATCAGTTTAGATTATGCTAAAACTAATTCTTTGCTGTTGAATGTGGAAAATCTGACATATGGACTTACTTCAAGGTCAACGCACTCTTGGGCAGCACTGACTTGATATTTAGCCGTAGAATGAACAATTCCATTAGCTAGAGCTAAGATTGGTTGCTTAAACGTTTCAATATAATCTTCTCTGTCCATCCACTGACTAACAACTGGGAGTCGCGTATTCACATGATCCAGTAATCGTCCCCATATATCCAAACACTCGTAATAGAAAGAAGTTTCAGTTTGTCGAAATGTAAAGGGAAGGAGAAGAGAAAGAAATGCTTTGGCACTTTCTTTTCCAAACTGATTGAAATGGGAACTCGCAATTAGGCACAAGAATTCAATTACTTTCTCCAAGTACCTGTCAATTAAGAGAAAGCATGCAATAACAATGGAATATCGATCATTTGATATTATTTGAGAACTTACAGTTCAGACAGAGGAATTGAAGAGGTACGATTCAGAAGTTTATTGAGTAGCTCAATTCCAAAGTGAGTAATAAGGAGTATGTGTTCCTTGAATTCATGCGGAATGTATTTTCGATAACAAATTTCGTTCAAAACGCTGAGAGCTTTCATAGCGTGGCTCAACTCCGCCGTCTGGAATTGTGAAAATATTTAGCGTATTCTTTCTAAAGGAACAAAAAAATCGGCTGAACTCTTCGCTCAGCAGATTTATGGCTGTACTTACGAGTTGAATATTTTGCTCAGGCTCGAAATTAATCACGCAGTATTGGCATAAAAGTTCAATAAATGAGATCTGGAATGGAGCCGCTTTAAACTCTTGACTACCCTGGGAAATTCCTGGAAGGGATCCATCTAATGTTACCCATGAGCAAAGATGTGCCGCAGAATCCAGTGCTAACGAAATCACTTCGTCAATATGGTTCTGAGAACCGGTAGGTTGGCTTTGTTTATGTTTAATGCCAGCATCTAGAATTCCTAAAAATATAAAAATCGTATTAATAAAATAATTCATAAAACTCATGCTCCAGCGTAGTAGGGGAACGTTTTTACTGTACATCAGGCGACGAATTTTATTTTGAATCAGCAGATACAAAGATACAATCTTACCTTCCAGAGCCTTGAATACATTTGGAACTTCTTTTATGAGATTCGCTTTCAATTCAACTTTTCGCTGTGCACTTGCCTCGTCTCCAACATTTGTCCATTCCTCTGAAATCGTTTTAACGAACCAGAGCCCTATTACAACTGTATCTTGAGATTGCATTGCCTAAAGAGCAAAATCAGTGATTTAAAATCTTTACAACTTTAATTTTAGTTTTAAATTGAAGAGTACCTGCAGAACATTCGAAAAGAAATCAGGCTGCTGCTGAGGCCAGGAAAGTTTTCCAATGTCAGACAATAATTTCACCATTTTGTTTCGAATAAAAGGTTCACACTTATTAGGCGAGGACGTGGATGCTCTTTGTACTATGAAAGTATAGAGAGTGGTCTTAACTTCTGACTGATCTTGAGGTGACATTACTTGCCATCGAGTTTTGATCATATTCTCCAGGACGGATTGACAGTACATGGTTAGAAAATCGTTAGAATCTGTTTTGAGACAAAACAGTGCTTGCTTCCACGATTCACTTTCTTTTAGAAACTGGTCCAACATAAATTCAATTTCTCTTTTTCTTGTATTTGATGTTTGTGGAGCGTAAAATTCCATTAAACATCCTTCTAAGACCCTCTTGGTCTCCATTTTTCAGGAAAAGGTGTAGGTGGAATCACAAATTAGCAAATGCGGTCGGTTGTGCTGTTAAAGGTTTGTCGTTGGTCGACGGTTAATACTCACGTGTCTCAACTTGCGTCACTACACTTACTTGCGTCAACGCACACCAGACAACTGGGAACAATGGCAACCAAAAATTTCTTCAACATACACAGAGGGACGTTTAGATCGCCTTGGAAATTTTCTACATTTTCAAAGGTAGGATCCTTGCATCTGAGTAACAGTTGACTTGGTGGATTTTGTATAAATACGTTGATTCTTCGCTTAACTTGGGTTTTAGAAGGTCCGAGCGCATCAAAAATGGGCTTCGTTCGCCTTCCAGCAGTCAAATAGCAATTCACAACCTGAAAGGCAGGAGTATCGTATAACCATTAACCCCAACATTACATGTGCTTCCTCCCGAATTGACCAGTTGAACAGTTGAATTTTTTTAAAATCAAGTTGAGTAAATGCTTAATAACTTAATTGAAATGTATTAAATCTAAATGGCAAACTCAAAAAATTTATTTCCGATAATGCTAAGATAAGGGCAAGCGAATGCAGTAAGGTCAGGAGTACTATTTCACTAATTGTTAATTGTAATTGAAGTTGCTTCCAGCGATCGTCTTCGTGTTTTGATTCATGACAGGTGGGGAGCAATTTTTACCTGGGTTATCTAATCGTTTTCGTAACAGTATTCGTGGTATCCCACGTCCGAGCCGAGCCAGTTGTCCAGCACAGTATTAAATCGGAATCAGAAAGTGTTGACGTTTTTAATTGATTAATTAAAAGCAAAAACGAAAACGACTCGACTCCACTTATAAACAAGATTTACTGAAATTTATCTGCATCGTCTGCATGTCAGCTGCTGTGCTCCTGCTGCTTTCCCAAAGATAGACATCGGCAAAAGTGCCGACACGTGACACATGTAATTTGGTTTGTTTTGGCCTAAATTCTAAATTTTGTAATTTCTACTGTTCTGTGTTGATAAACGTTTTTAGAAAATCTTAGAAAAATGGTTAATTCCAATATCGTGAAGTCTGTGGGACGTCAAGTGAAACCATTGTTGTCTTTGGACAAACAGGAGGCTAGGCGAAGGGTCCTCAACCTCTACAGAGCCTGGTATCGTCAGTTGCCCTATGTCGGTAAGTAATTGACTTTTGCTTAATTGCTAATTTGCCAAAAAGCAACTAATTCTCATGACCCCTGATAATTAATGGGACACATGTTCATGTGATTTTACAGCATTTGAGTACGATATCCCTCAGAAGACTCCAGAGCTAAAAGTAATTTTACGAAGAGAATTTAACAAAAATAGAAAGGTCGAAGATATTCGGGTGATTGACATGCTCGTTATCAAGGTAAATCAAAAAGCATTTATTGCATGAAATTTTTAAAACTACTTGATTCCATTTCGATTTTAGAAAACGCATTTTCACTGTAAACACGAATATATTTGTAGGGACAAATGGAGCTAAAGGAAACCGTGGAGCACTGGAAGCAGAAGAGTCACTTGATGAATTATATGAAGGAAACCATTGAGCCTAAGCCTACTGGATTCCTATCTAAATTCTTGGCCGGTCAGCCTTAACTTTAGTAACCACAGTCAATTCTTAGTTATTTCGTAGTCACGATTTCTTAAAACTTGGGCCATTTCTTCTTGAAAACGGAATTTAGAAGAATTGGCATGTGAACTAGTATGCTCAGTTCAAAACTCAAGTCTTATTCATTGCAAATAAATTCTTGAACGGTAAGGTTCATACAGCTCGTGCTGTTGATTTTTGGTCGTATTTGACCTTTGACCCACACCCAAAAGTTGATCCAAAGTTCTGAAAGTTCTCCAAAACTTGATCAATAATACCAATACATTTTTAGTCTAATTTATTGTATTTATTGCATTTCTTATTCGATGCTGCAGTATTTATAATGATCTCAATGTGGACGAATGCAATCTTACGCTAATTTTAAGTTTGATTTGACTAACAGTTTTTCACGTTACATAAATCCGAATTTTGAAAATTTTAAAGTCGCATTCACACCACCAAATTAGGAAAGTGTAATTAACAAAGTAATCGCAGAGGATTAGCTTTAATACATTTCTGATAATTGACTAGATAGCTCATCAAGGGTCATGCAGAGATTGACCATTTGCTAACTAATTTCGAACTGAAATGTAGTCGAACTTAACAAAAAAAATGATGCACACATTCGAAAGAAGTTAAATTACATTTTAAAGAAAAGCAAACAATAGAGAACAGACAGAAGACATTATTTAACGCTCGCATTTAGCTAATAAGTTTATTAGAAGGGATAGAATAAAGTTTCTTTTTTTTTACACATTGTACAGAAGGCCAATAATATAATTCTTCTGAGATTTTTAAATTTAACAAGGCCAATTCCAGAAGCACGGAGGGCGTTAATTTTTAGCTCAATTCCAGTAGTAGTCATCATCCGAACGGTATTCCCCTGAGTACAAGGAAGGAAAATCCATGGATTGGAACATCATTGATCTTTGGTACGGTTGTTGATAGTGGTTGAGGTTCTAGAAAATTAGAATAATAATCAGTAATAATTAGACTTCTATTTAAAACTGAAGTCCAATTTCAACATTTTAGGAAAATATTATAAACACAACAGCCTTGAAAAATTAAAATACAAAATCATAATCGGGAGTTACTTGCATACGAAAATACACAGTTTATGGGTTAATATCAAGTAAGAAACACTCGCAAATTGCAGAAATAGAAATTAAAATGTTGAAAATCAAAAACGGATTGATGCATGAAGAATTTGAGACCTTGTTGAAATTCGGGAAGGGAGGCAGAGAATTAGTAGGGGTAAAAGTTGTAAAACGTTTCTTTAGAAGAAGGAACAATTTTTTACAAACGAATACTTCTAACAAAGCTGCTTACGTCACGTACATAATTTGTTTGAGTTTTAGGAGTACAAATTCTAGTCGAAGTCGAGTTGATTTTTAGCTGGTCGGAAGGGCTACAAAGTTTTAGAAAAGACGAAAAGGACAGTTTTTTTTAGACAGTTTTCGATTTCACCTTCCGGACGATATTAAAGCATAGAGAACATTTTTAAAATTTTTAAATAGAAATAATAGTTTTGACTAACTAATAGTTTTGTAAGAATAGAATTTTTGAGTTAAAAAATGGTGGTAATTTGTTTAATTTCCTTTTTAAATCACTTACAGCTTCACTAACTCCTCGCGCAGCTGAGCTAGCCCTACCTCGAGCTCGTAATTTTGAAACTGCCTGTTCGGCAATGTCTGCTCGTTCCTCTCCCTCCTCAAGCTCTGTTTGGGCTTTACGGAATTTAGCCAAGTTGAGGGCAGCGATTTCCTCCTGGTAATATTTAATGAGAATTATAAAAAGTTGGAATTGTACTTATTGGTGTTTGCTTCAAATTTTGTAAAAACTCACAGCTTCCTCAATCTGTCTCTTGTAGCTCTTAATCTTATTCTGCAATTTGTCTACCAGGTCTTGCATTCTCTCGTGGTTCTTGTGATCCTCCTCGGCTTGGAAGGTAAGTTCTTTGATACGGCGTTCTCCCTTACGCAAGTTCTTCTGCGCATCGGCGTGGCGTCGTTGCTCACCGTCCAATTCCTGTTCAATGGCTCGGATTCGTTCTTCTAGCTTGGCAATGGTTCGGCGACCGCCCTTGAGTGCCTCTCGCTCGGCTTCGTCCAATCGTACTTGCAATTCTTTCATCTGAGCTTCAATCGCCTTTCGCATCTTCTCTTGAGCCTGGGCATGCTCCTGTTCAGCTCGTAATTCATCAGCCAGTCTTGCGGCGTCGATCATTGCCTTCTTGGCCTTTTCTTCTGAATTCCTGGCTTCGTTCACAATTTCCTCGAGGTCGGACTTTAAAAATTTCACAAACATTTTAAATGGAAACTTTCTAAACAACGCGTATATTTTTCGTTACTTACCTGTAAGGTCTGGAGTTCGCCTTCAAGTTTCCTCTTGGCAGCAGCCAGCGATCCGGCTTGAGCGCTAAGTTCGTTGATCTGCTCGTGGGAATCCGTAAGTTCGGTTTCAGCTGCACGGCGAGCACGGTCAGCTTGTTCCAACAGTGTTCTTGATTCTTCAAGCTCATTAGCCAAGGCGTTGGCACGTCGTTCAGCCAATTGGAGCTGCTCTCGTGTTTCATCTCGCGCACGCTGTTCGTCTTCCAACTGTGCTTGAACCTCCTTGAGCTGTTGTTGGTATCGTTTGATGCTCTTCTGTGCTTCTGCGTTAGCCTTATTCGAATGGTCGAGCGCCACTTCAAGCTCATTGATGTCGGACTCGAGTTTCTTCTTCATGCGAAGGGCCTCAGCCTTTCCTTTAGCTTCAGCCTCGAGGCTACTTTGCATTGAGTCAAGGGCTCGTTGATGGTTTTTGCGCGTGTTTTCAAACTCTTCTTCCTTCTCTTGGATTCGTCGATCAATCTCTTGTCGGACTTGAGATAATTCCAATTGGCCACGTAGGACTTTGTTCTCTTCTTGCTCAAGCGCACTTTCAGCCTCTTCCAGGGCTCCTTGGAGTTCTTCCTTCTCGACTTCGAGTCGCTTCCTTGCCTTTTCCATTTCATGAATGCTACGGCCACCTTCTCCAATTTGATCCATAAGGTCCTTAATTTCATCAGCCAAGTTCTTGTTCTCACGTCGGACGGAGTCGAGCTGTTCTTGCCCCTCTTCAAACACGGCCTTGAGTCGGAAGAGTTCGGTGGAGTAGTTTCGGCATTCTTTTTGTGAAGAATCCAATTCAGCGACCAATTCATCAACCTTTTGCTTCCATTCGGCAACGATCTTGTCGAAGTATTTCTGCTTCTTTTCCAGCTGGGCGGCAAGGGTCTGAGCTCTTTCAACCTCGAGTTGCATATCTTCCAATTCCGTTGACAAACGCTGCTTGGTCTTTTCGAGGGCAAGGACTTTCTGGTTGAGCGATTCAATTGTCTCTTCAGCCTCAGTCAAACGGGCTTGTAGTTTACGTCTGTAATTCACACAATAATAAAGCGAATCAAAATGGCGGACATGACATGAAAGAATATGGCGTCAATAATTCTACGAAATGGTGAAAAACTCAGCGTCAAATCTGTACTACGAGACAGTTTGTGGAATATTAAATAGGATAAGTATTAAGACTTTTGGAAAGGTTAATTAAGAAAAATTAGAAATAAAAAATTAATTCCTAAAATCAGGCAAATCTCACGCTCACGTACTTGGATTCTTCCAGCTCCTCTACACGCTGAATACCTTCGACCTCGTATTTAGTCCTCCACATTTGAGCGTCAGCGTTAGCTTTGGTAAGTTGTCGCTGGAGATCAGCCTTGGACTCGGATTCTTCATCTAATTGCTCTCGGAGACCATCAAGATCATGCTCGACGTTTCGGAATTTGCCCAACAAACTAGCTCTCTCCCGTGCTTCCTCATCAGCAACACGCTTCGTATCCTCCAACTGTGTAGCCAGAGTTACCTTCAATTTATTCAATTGAGAAATCTGACTCTCAGCATCTTCCAATTGTCGTGACAAATCTCCATTTTCAGCCTCCAGTTTCTTCTTGCCAGAATCCAAGTCACTGAGTGTGCGGGAAGCGTCTTCATACTTGTGCTGAACCTCACCAAGATCATTTTGTAAGGTCTTATTCAATTTCTCTTGTCCAGCTTTCTCGTTGGTCAAGTGATCCATGCCTGCTCGGATATCATTCAATTCTCCCGCCATTTGACTTCGGTCCTTTTCTGCCTTTGCCTTCATTTTGTTTAGCGTATCAATCTGTTCGGCCATTTCAGCAACGGCATCGTTATGTTTCTTACGAATATTAGCCATGGCAGCTTCATGTTGAATGTTTGATTCCTCGACGTCACGGCGGAGTTTCGAAAGTTCGACCTCACGCTTCTTGTTGAGCTCAATTTGAGCGGCTGTGGCACCACCGGCTTCCTCTAGCCGTTCATTGAGTTCTTCAAGTTCTCGTGAAAGATCGGCGCGTTGTTTCTCAGCCTTGGCTCGGGCCTGTCGTTCGGCTTCCAATTCCTCTTCAAGTTCTTCAATTCGTGCCTTTACAAAACAAATATTAATTTCGCATTCCACAGAAACCGGAAACAAAAGATCGCTTCCTCGAATTCTAAAAACCACCCGTACCTGTAATTCCTTGACTTGTTTTTGTAGTTTGCCAACCATGGACTGTTCCTCCTCCAGTTTGGAAGTGAGTGAGATAATTTCCTTGTCTTTTCGTTGAATCGTTTGTTCTAATTCTTTCTTATTACGTTCAAGGTCAGAAACGGCTTCTTGGGTCAATTTAAGATCACCCTAGGATTCCACGACATCAGTCAATGTTAAATGATAAATTCATCCAAATTAGTGTTTAAAATTTAGCTAATTACTTCAATCTTCCTCTTCGATTTTTCAATATCACCACGTAATTTTTTCTCACGTTCCAAAGAGTCTTCCAATTCGTCAAGCGTCTGTTCCAGTTTAGCTTTGACTTTGTTAAGATGATTCACCTTGTCTTCCGCCGCCTAAAACAAAACCGCAACTTGAATTTCAATACGAACCGGAGTAAAATTGCGTCGATATTTTTGAAGTACTAAATACTTAAAAATATATTAAAAATTCCAACAACATGGCATTTGAAACAATTTGCAGTGCTAACTTTAAACGGCAAAAATTTTCAAAAAAAAAAAAACAGTCCTTCGAAAAAATCTACTTCAACTAAATTTCTTCTCCAATTCCTTGTTCAAAATGTGTATTTAGTTGGAACCACTGTTTCTTTCGTTTGGCGTGAAAAGTTTTCACTGGCATTTTTTTAGACATTCGTGGCCGGTCCTAAACTTTCTCCATTCTCTCAATTCCTCAATTATTTGAGGATTTTACCTGTAAGTCTTCGGCAGTCTTCTGATTGATTTCTGACATGTGTTTCTTTTCTTTATTGAGCTTGTTAATGAGCTCATCTTGTCGTGCAATTTCATCATTAAGGGTACGGATTTGATGGTCCTTGGTTGCCTTATCAGAATCGAGCTTGCTAAGAGAGAGTTCCAAGTCTTCAGCATCCTTTCGAAGGCCAGAGAGCTCTTGTTCCATTTTCTTCTTTGACTGGAACAGTTGGTTACGGGCATCTTCTTCTGCCTGGAGCCGTTCTTGTGTGTCCTAAAAATAAATATTATCGAAATTATTAAAAAATATAAATCCATCAAACATTGGATCTTGAGACGTTGAAACACTTCTATGACGCTGAAAGTCCATTTGGGAGGGTTCTATTTGAGAAATAGAACCCTTGAAAAGAAGGAGGAAAAAATTCCTAATGGACTTCCAATTCCTGTCAATTTGTCAAACTCTGAAACGATCTGCACATTCAGTTTCGCTTTCTCCTGTATTTCTCTTTCGCTACTCACTCATTCATGTCACGTAGAGAAAATCTACGATTTGACAATTCAATGGGATCTTTTATGTTATTTTTGTACAAAAAGTAATATTATTTGTATACATGTATTTATATTTTTATTTTTCCCTCAACTAAAGGGAATAAAAAAATGTGTAAAGTGTCTGAAAAATTGAAAAGACTCCGTCGCCTTAGTTTGAGTTCTACTCAATATCTTAGTTATTCATAAAAAATATACTCTAGGGCCATAGAGTTCTTTTGAAAGATTTTTAAAAAATGAAAGTCCGTCCCAAAAATATGACTTTTCCAAGGAGTTGTATTGAACTCTGTGTGGTTCTTAGGTGCAGCTGTTGCGGTGGAGTGAAGATTAATGAGGAAAGGTACCACACCTACGCTCAAGAAAAATTGGGAAAAGGAAGGCTAACTGAGAACCGAAAAATGTTCCGAAAGGATTTACTTAGTTATTTTGGTCTTAGAAAAATGGGAAAGAACCATAGAAATTGCAGAGAATACTTTTTGTAGACTGGATTTGCAATGAAGGAAAGGTGCCAAGGAAATCGAGTCGGTTCAGCGACAAATGTCGCCATAACCTCCTTCTTACCTAAAATATTTTTGAGCTCATTTTCTTTTTTTTTTGAACGCTCTCTCACCTCCGTCTTACCTTTCCCTTCTCAAAAGTCAAGAATATTTTCAATAAGGCAAAGTGTGTCAAAATATCTATGAGATCAGGCGTCTAAATATACTCTCTCCTTCATTTCAAATTTGCCAAATAATGCACTCTTAGCCCAGTCAATAATACCTCAGCCAACTCATACCTGCCATCTCAAAGTAATAATACAGAATTCCAATTCGGAAATCTTTAGAAATGTTCAAACCCTCGAAACATTTCAAAAGCTACTACCGTGAGACAAACGGGGAAAACGGTTTTTACTCCACGTTTCAGGGCATTTTCTACAGAAAATATTATGAAACGGGACTTTACCATTTCTACAGAAATTGGTAGAGGACAATTAGATTGGAATATTTCGCACACTAATTGCTAAAATACAGTCGAAATAAAGGTAAAGCAGGGCGGAATTAAATTCCATTCTTTAAGCAATGCAGTAAGAATGATACCTAAGTAGGGCAGTTTTTTTTGTTAAAAATAGAGATCAATTTTGAAAACTCGAGAAAAACGGAAAGATTGATTGTGTTCAAAACATTGACAATTCAATGAAAATGAAATAAAATTAACGAAATAATATTTCGTAAAAACGTCGCTACGATTGAATAGCATTTTCATTTTTTCCCAATTCGTAACCAACTCTGAAAGATCTATAAAGCTTGAAGCTACCTTTCCAAAAAGCGTCAGTTGTTTGAGATTTGACGAATTTTCCCTCAGCGTTTAACCCAAGCTCCCAAATTTAAAGGGATATTGCAACTTCCTTATTTGAAATTTACTAAACATTTAGTTAAATATTAAAAAATAAAACGATCATAAGCTTACCGAAAGTTGAGATTCCAAATCTGCTTTCTGAGTTGAAAGTTTGGTAATTTTTTCTTGAATATCTCCCATTGCTCCTTTCTCGGATTCCAATTGAGCAGCCAATTCATTCTTCTCAGCCAAAATTTTGGCATTCTTTTCTTGTAATTCCTTCTTCAATTGTGCTTCCTTTGCAATTGCTTCCTCTGCTTTGGTGGCCTTCTCCTCCAATTTCTGTTTAACAGAATCAACTTTGTCTAAATATTCCAAACTAGCTGGACCAGAATCATCCAATATTTCATCCACTTCACCCATTGTAATAAATTACACACTTAATTGGAATTAACACCTTCGGAAGACTAATTAGCACCTTCTACTTAACACCTCAATAGAACAACTCCCAATCACCAACTCCTCCGTTGTCCAGGCTCCTCCTGTCTAGCTCGAGAGCCAAACTAAAAGTGCCAAAGCCAATCAGGACAAAACTCAGATTTCCTCTTTAGTTTTGTTTTGAAACATGTTCTAAATGATGTAGCAAATCTGTACGCTGCGTCGTGCCTACCGCTGCGCTGATGATGTAAACGAATGTAAAGAGGATGTTGTAAGTGCTAATGATCCTCTCAAAGGAATGAGTCAATTTGAACTGACAAAAATGTAGCAAAACTAAAGAATCTAACTCTCCACCCACAGTTCCTTAATCGCTGATAGAGGAATACCTCAAAATAATCTAGAACACCCAGAACTAGGGTTTCGGGTTTTGAATATTTTTTTAGGATGGTTAAATATAAAAATTGGGCGGAAACTGATGAAATCACTGATGAAAACGGAAGGTGAAAAAATGGAGATGAGTATCTTTCCCGGGGTAAAAAATAAAAAGGAGGAAGGTATTTTTAAAATTTATGTGACATTTCCTTCATCTAATTCGTTTGCACTTGGAGCGCTTTACTTTAGACATTTTGTGTGTTCAATGCGCCTTTTCCGTCTACCTAAACCTTAAGTTCCATCAATAATCTTACGAGAGCAGATGGAGGAAGGAAGAAATTCGAATTTTGGCACACGTCCCTCAACCATCTTCAAATACAAAATTTTTGGAAAAAAAAAGTTGTGTTGGAATCTTTGCTCAGGTTTTAGCAGTTGCTGAATGACAGAAAAAGTGTAATATTATAATTCAGTTTTAGTGGGAGGTGAAGCAGGTGGATGGATGGAATTGGACCTAAATCATAAGGCAGTGATGAATGATTTGGATTTTAAAAAAATTGTTTTAGACGGGTTTTAGAACAAAATTTAGAAACATCACGATCTAAGATTCCGCATATAGAACTGCTATTGCAAAACTCATGCTCCAAGATTCCCTAAGGAATTTATAATCTAGGGAATGCGATGTCAGTCCTTGCTGCTACGCTATACTTTAATTTGATAAACTTCGAATCCACTACAGCAAAAATCGTGCTAGAATGCAATTATTCGGAAAAGTGTTAAGAATTTTTTTTAGAAATAAGTTGATAAAGAAACGTGATTAATGCACTTTTCTCACCTTCATTTCATCTTCAATCTTGGAGGCACTAAGAAGTGGCTTGACTTTCTGCCACAATTTGAACCATGACCAAGTTCGGAGTTTCAAGTAGCCTCTCAAGCTGCGCTGAATTACTTGAAGAGCAATTCTAAAAAATAAAAGGGTATTTAAAAAATCACAGTAGTTCATTAAACGAGAACTGTTTTTTTTTCTTTCAAAACAATTTTTTCAAGATTTTAGAACAACGTGAAACTTTTTTGTGAAACGACATCAAGTTCGAACGAAATTTTTATATTTCCTGTTACACTTTTTAAAATACATTTTGTTTAAAAAATCATTTCCAACTGATATTTTTCATGACTACCTCAATCGTAAAAAGCTTGAGAGAAAATGATGTTTTCTAAATCTAAAGGCTTACCGTTGATCTTGAAGGCGTTTGTACTCCTTGAGGGTCAAGTAATTTCGAATATGAGATTGAAGCCAAGTGATAATCTGTGAGAGACGCTCATCACGAAATTCTTCAAGTTGACCCAAAACTCCGGCGCGGAAGAATACCTAGCGGTCAAAGGTTAATTTAAATTTGAGCACGCATTTTCCTGTACAGATGAACACAAATACTATCCAGAAAACGAAACTTGGGAACTTGGTCCCCTTACATCACGGTTAGTATTTAACAAACAGAAATTTAAAGAACTCCGAAAATTAATACTTAAAATCTTTTTAGCATTATTTTTGATAGAACTAGAGGCGCAAACTAAGCCAGCAACAGGGACTAAAAGTCAACTTCGACGTCGATTTCAGTCAGTATTGAACAAATTTGCATTAGTAGCTTCAAGACAAGACAATATGTAAAGATTTGCCTTTGTATTTCCCAGTCTGAATTGTTCTGGTTCAAGATTGACGGCTTTCAAAATCATTTCAGCGCACGTTTTCTCATCGTCAATTTTGGAGACTTGGGCAGCCAGGATTTTGTACCTTTACAAGGGACAAGGAGCCAAACAAACAACGGGTAAGTGTAAAGTTAACTTATTGAAGTTTTTACACTTTACGAGCATCTTCAACTTCTACAAACAAACTCCGTTTTTGGAGGTTTGAGATAAAAAATCCATATAAATGTCAACGTATCGTATGGAACGCTGAAAGTTTTGGAACACGAGAAGGGTCAAATGGTCAAGGACAAAGTAAAGTTCCGTTTTTCGACCAAACTCTACGTAAAACTCTAATCGTAATTCTTCTTCTAAAACGTGCCTTTGTATGACCCAATCGGAATTTGTCTGCTTCCAATTCAATTGCGTCGAAGCAACATTGTGCCATTTTCTTTTCATCTGGCTCGGCTTTCATTTTCTCTGGTGCTAAAATTAGGTACCTTGACGCGAATTTAAAAGAGCAATATTTTGAATTTGAAACAAATTTTTAAAAATTCTGTCACAACGGGGTATTGATGCTTGTTCAGTGTCCCAGTCATAGTAGTGAAAACATTAGTTGAACTGCAGTTTTCTGCGTAACGCGTAGTAAGCCCTGGTTCCTGATTTTTGAATTTTTGCGACGTTTTGTTAACGTTTTACCTGTGTTTGAAATCTGGGTAAACCATTCTGTTGGGAAATCCTTTACGACAAATACGAATTCCTTCAAGTACACCGTTACATGTCAATTGATGCATTACAAGATGGGAATCAATCAAACCTGAATAAAAGTGAAATTTTTTAAATTCATGTCATATGAATTTTCTTCAATTTTAGGCAATAGCTTCGTGGCACTAACTACAGTTTCAATTTAACCTTCCAAAATTGTGTGGCTTACCAGCTGTTTTCAATTCATTAGGAATGATACAACGAATGAAGTGAGGAGAAGTTGCCTGGAGTGTCGTCATCAAGTTGTTCAATTGTTCCTAAAATTGCAACAAATTAATTAGGATTGAAAATGAGAATCCAAAAATGCACGCTATCAAACAAACACATTATGTTAGATCTGCTAGAATACTCAAACTGTTAACTTTCACAGGTGAACCAAATTGCAGTTCCGAATCAGTAAGAATTTGACACAATTAGTATTAATATGGCTTCTCAGTGTGATCAGTTAAAAAAAGCAATTGTCAATCGATTAAAAACCTTGAAAAATTCGACAATACTTTTGTCTACTACTAAACTTTTAGTCCAAATGTATTTGGATTTGTAGTTCTGAGAGATTTTTTATGAAAAATAACAAAAATACTAAAAATGTTGGACGTTAGTGTCTGGTAAAAACATATTGGTGTCACTGGCCATCTCCTTCAGTGGCTGAGACATAGGACAAGGGCAGTCGTCAAGGAATGCATCCCTTGATTTTAAACTCGAAAATGAACAATAGGATGGCACGTTTAAACTTTAGAAAAAGAAATACCCTGTACGATGAAGATACTGTGGCGAAGCCTGAGCCCTTCTTCGCCCGTCCACCTGCATTTTTCATATTAATGATAAATTGTAATCTCGATTAGCTTTAAGTTTAAGTTTGGGATTTATAACGTTCAGAACATCATTTCAATTTAAGGCTGACCAACCAAATTTCAATTACAATTTAAATATGAATGAAACGAAGAACCCAACTCAACTATTGGACTCGTAGTACCAAGTTAGTAAGATTTGTTTAACGTTAGTTTCAGGCGGCTGTGAAGCAATGCATTTCAGAAATTGGTTTGCTTCAAATTTTCTTAGTTAACAATTACCCTGTAAAGGGCTGAAACGGTTTGGAAGGCTGAACCTTTTGCACGTTTTCCACCTTTTTCAAAATACATAAAATTTAAAATCTAAAAATTGAATCTGCCTGAAAATACTTAAAAAATATTACAAAATTTCGAGAAAAAATGTTGGGGGAAATAAATTAAAAAAAAAACCCTTCATCTTGATGATTCTTGTTTCAATTCTAAAAATTGAAAGGAAACGTAGACGTTCCGTTTTTGTAACATTAGATAAAGTTTGATCCCTGGACAACTCTCATACCTTTGCCACCGCCATCGTCCTTTCCACCGGATTGTCCAGGATGATCAATAAAGATTTCTTTGATAAGTTCATTTTCTCCCTTCTTGAATTGATCCACAACAGTGTCGTTAAGTGGATCCTTGTTCTTTTCTAACCAGTTGGA
Source organism: Neanura muscorum (assembly GCA_019775825.1). Lineage (NCBI taxonomy): Eukaryota > Metazoa > Arthropoda > Collembola > Poduromorpha > Neanuridae > Neanura > Neanura muscorum. The sequence continues at coordinate 5,624 of JABASL010000114.1, read as the reverse complement.
GATGTTGTATGGAACCTGAATAAATATGGTTCATGTCAAAGATCCGCTGTCTCCTGCATAATTTAATAGTTTGCAGCGCATACATACCGTGCCAGCGTAGTGAACACAAGAGAAGTGGGCTTCAGCACAACCCGGTTTGGCGGGCTTAGGCTTGACAAAGTTTGGTGATTTGCCCAAGTGATTGTTCTTCAGTTTCTCACAGAACGTTTGATCAGTGGCTTTTGGAAACATAGATTCTTCCTCCAGAATGGAGAAGATACCCATGGGCTGCAAAAAAAAAATACATACATCAAAAAATGAAAAATCATAGTATAATAGAACCGAACCCGCAGCAATGCTTCGACGATCGAAACATTTGATCTAAGCGTCCGGTTAATGTTTATTTCGCTTTCACCAATTTTGTTATTTTGGTTTATAATGTCGAATCGAAATTTTAGTCCAAAATTTTTGTTTACTATTTTATTTTGTTTTATTTAATTTAAAAATTATTTACGTTAATATAAAATTTATAAAGATCACTAAGGAATGCAAAACTGACCTTTTCCATAAGTTCAATACAAGCTTGCAAATCCATTCCAAAATCCATGAAGACCCAGTCAATACCCTCACGCTTGTATTCCTATGGATTAAGGAACTCTTGTGAATAATTGTTTTATGGAGATCAGAATTCAGGGAAAATTTCCCATCACAAAAATCACAAAACTTTGATGCTTTTACATACTTCTTGCTCAAGAACGAACATGTGATGATTGAAAAATTGCTGGAGCTTTTCATTGGTAAAGTTGATACACAGTTGTTCAAAACCGTTGAACTAAACGCAAGAGAAAACAATAACAGCATTTAACATCCGTAGCAGAGACTTTACTTTTTTTTTTGATACATTGAATCACTTACATCAAAAATTTCGAAACCAGCAATATCCAAGACACCAATGAAGTGCTGACGTTTTTGTTTAGTGTCAAGGGTTTGGTTGCACTTTTTAACCAAAAATTTGAAGAGGCGATCAAACATACCCTTGCCTAAGGCACCGACTGAGTAAGTGACCTTTGCGGATTCAAATGCCACATTAGTACGCACCATCATTTTAGCCACTTTAATTTTTCTGAAACGCCAGTGATGCATACCTGATCCTTATTACGACCTTGGGTCACGAATTCGTTACCGACCTTGATCCTAGGCTTGAGCAAATTCTTGAACAAGTCTTGTGGGTCAACACCCAAAAGCTTGCCAACGCGTTCACCTTCCTGAAGTATATTTCGGAAAAAAATTATATCCATTGAGTGCATGGCGCAGCCATTGTGTTCAACTTTTTAAAATCGTGTTAATTTCCACTCACAGCAGTGCCATCAGCTTCAGCTTGTTCTTCTCGGCCCCTTTGCTTGAACTTCATTCCACCCATGTGCATAACAGCAGCCGTAATCTTGTAGATATCTTCCTTTTCTTGTTTGGAAAATCCCAAAATATCAAAGGCTTCCTGTTTAAAAATTAAACAAAGTCTGAGTTTCAAACGCCCCCAAGAAAGTAAATGCCAGAGGTTAATCACAAGGTGATGTAAAAATAACGCCATTATTCACAAAAAGCGTTTAAGTTAGACAAAAAACCGAAATGAGAAAACTTTGTAAGTCAAATTCAAAAGTTTATAGAAACGTAAAAAAAATTGAAATTGGCCCGTGTCGTGTGTAATTGCGCTGAAATTTCTGAACAGAGTCGACTGCAGCACTGCTTTTACATTCAGCTACTTACATCCGTGACCACAAATTCCTCGCCATCATCGACGCCTGGAATTGTCGTTTTTCCTTGTGATACGAAAATGTAGTCAGTCACTTTGTTGCTCAGCAAGCAAATTTCTAAATAAAATTGATTGGACTAAAATCATATTACACACCAAACGCTGTCACGCTAGATATTAATAAAATTACCACTAATATTCAAAATCCTGAAACAGGTCAAACTAAATTATTCTAAAATGCCTAACCTAAAACACATCAAGGAATATAGCGAATGGTGAGTTCCTTGTTGGGAGGAACGCCATTTTGTTTCGCAAATGTTTCATTAACCAACTCCGAAAACTTTTCAAACTCAAACCGAAAACTCAAACGCAAAATGTTGAAAACTCAAACAAAAGATGGCTTGGTTTTTTTCCATCAAAGTACTCACATCCGTGGCAACAAATTCTTCCCCATCATCTACACCGGGGATGGATGTCTTTCCTTGCGATACGTAGTAATAATCCGTGATATTGTCACTTAAACAACATTTGTCTGAGAAGGTAAAGAAGATTTTCAATTAAATTCTCAGCTAACTTCACAAAGTTACTTTACGACATTCCATTGTTGAATCGTTCTAGAATTATGGCTATCTCTACATTTTAGGAGAACTACCGCAGCAAATACTCCCTCCTATTATGAGCAACCGAAAGGAGTAAGTAAACTGATGAAACAAGTCAACACCTTACCCTTAACACCCTTGACAGCTCCTGACATGATTTGGTAGAAGATGTGGTAAGATCGCTCCAGGGGTTGTTGGGAAATGACACGAGCCTTCTCCAATAAGTCTAGTAATTGGAATTATAGAATAGCACATCACATTATGTACCAAGTGTATGCATTATTTATGAATTTCGATGCTACACAATGTTCTTTATGAAGGCTTACAAGTTTCAATATCAGCTCCAGCCAATTTTCCAGTGACACCAAAGTGAATACGGATGAATTTACCCTATTTCGAAGCAAAAATTATTAGAATTGTTGAGGTCTTAACTGTTTACATGAAAGCACTTACGAAACGGGAGGAGTTGTCATTACGTGTTGTTTTGGCATTACCAAAAGCTTCAAGTACGGGCTATAATCGTTTGAATTCACGTGATTAGAAACATTAATAACAAAAGTAGCTGTTGCCGTGCCCGTGCCTTATGGTTACTTTATTCGTCACTTACGTTGGTCTGCACAACTTGATCTTCAAGTGAACCCTGAAAGAACAAAACCCAAGTTATAACAAAAATAAGGAAAAATTTACTATCATTCCGACTTGCATAAATGTAAACGCGTGCTCATACCTTTCCAGAGTCATCCTTCTTTCCACTGGCTCCAACTGATGCGAAGTACGCAATTACTTTCTTTGTATTTTCAGTTTTTCCAGCTCCAGATTCTCCACTATTTACCAAAAATCGTCAATTAATTAATTGAACTTAATTAAAAAACTTAATGTAGAAAATGGAAAACGAACACATCACACACAAACAATAAGCGAGACAAAAATAATAAAATTATACAAAGACGAGGAATGTCAAAACTTAATAGGTAACAATGAAAAAGTTTGAATTTTCCTTCCCGCCTTAACATTTTGTATTTTCTAGCGCGTTTGTCCTAATTGAATTTTGTTAGAAATTTTTTTTTTTTTTTTTTTCATTTTAGTTTGACCTTGACCGCTGGTTGACCATTCTAATTCTAACCTTTCGGACGCTTTATTTCGCTGTTATTTTCGTTTATGAACACGGTGCTACGTGAAATCTCTGAGAATTAGACGTTAACAGACGATTGGCAAATACGTTATGGACATTGGAGACTGAAAGTCATACGTAAGTCCGAAAAAGGCACTGCGCAGAGCTGCTCTTTCATCTGCCAGCGCAGCTAATTTTCTGGCAGATGAGAGGGAAAGGTCCGAGAGGGGTGACCTTTTGTGACCCGCTATCGCTGGTTTTAGTTTTAGGAAGTGGAATGAACACATACAGAGGGATTATCCAGGGCCAAACGATGATTCAAGCAAAGTATGGTATGGTTCTGGTAACGTGCTCCCTCCCGGCGTTAACCCAATCCCGGTAATTGGCGAAGGCAACAAAGGGTTTGGGATAATGGTTTAAAACGGCAAAATAATTATTTTGGGTTTCTTACGTGATCAACATGGACTGGTTCTCATGATCTGTGGAAATCAAACAAAAGAGAATTACGTCAAATGTCAGTCAATGGAACACGTATATCGTCACGTTCGTATCTCCTCATCGTATGATTGATTGATGATTGTTTGCATGCTTGGTGGCATTGTCTATTTGCGTGTGTGTGCCAGTACAAATTGATGTAACTCAAATTTTACAGTTCTATGAAACCTTGCCAGTAGTGCCAGTAAGGAGGGTAGAACTGATTTTACTAACGTCTACGTCATGCGAATATGCACGGTTTTGTCAACGCGGCGGGAGTGTTTGGTAAACAAAGTATCATGGACACAGCGCAGTGTCAGAGCCTGTGCCAGGTATCTTGTTATGTGATCCCTTGTGCTACTCGGCTAGGGCATAGGAGAGCTTAGCTGTTAGCTCGTTCTGAAATGATGATGATGATGAGTTTCAGATTCCTTTGAGATCTCTGCAAAATGAGAATGGTGGGATATTGGCAAAGAATCAGTGCACTGCAATGCAAACTCCATTTTGTAAGATAAGATAGCTAGGAATGACATGATGAGTTTTCGGTTTTTCGGGCTTAGATCTTCAAATCCCGTTTCTTCCACTCGTATAAATTCAAAGGGCGGATGCCAGGGAGAGAAGGACTTCATTGAAGATGAGGATGAGCGGAAGAAAAATGTTAATAGGAATTCTATATAGGTCTCATTTTGGTTAGGATCCGAATTTCCGAACCCGAATTCCGAAATTGAAAACTACGCTTACGTCGCTTAGTAAGTAAGTGAGTGACTTTTCACTGTCAGTGGCTTCGTTTGTACATTGGTGGGTGCTGTGAAGCAGTTGAAGAAGAATGGAAAGGCAAAGTGCCAAAATCGGAATCAAAGAAGGCAAAGGGTTTATTTTAGGAATAAGCCTAGCCATTTATGGACACGTGCCACATCCTCCTTTCTCCGGTTTTTAAACGTCTTTTTAAAACACTCCATTATCTTATTCCAAACCCTGCTAGCTCATCCCTCCGCAGAACTGAAAATCCGGGTCGTGGGAGTTGGAAACAAAAGTTCAAATTTTAGAGAATTGCATTTTAGATTTTGCCATTTTAAGTTTTAAAACCAAATTTTACCCAGATCATTTCAATGACCACTTTTAAGTATAGTTTTTTTTTTATAGAATTAATGTCAGTCCGCTGTACTTTCAAAATAACATTTACGTAAAAATATAAATGCGACTGAAATGAGATATAGCATTAACCCGTTAGGGTTAGATTTTATAACAATTAACCTATAATTTTTCTCAAGGTTTGAAACTCAATCAGTGTGTGTATCAGATAATCCCATAGCTTTTTGGCTTTCAGTTTGACCTTCCTAGTTTCCTTGTCCCATCGACTCCTAAAAACTATGTAAAAATTCTGGCAGCGATTTTTCCAACACCCCTTGAAAATCAAGTCTAGACTTCCTGCGCTATCGAACAAAGCATACAGCTGTACGAACTTAGATCACGTTCGGATGCACGAATTCTTTAGCAGTTAAAACGGTGATGATTTGGACACATTTAACAACCCATGTATTGGAACCGCGCTAACTTAAGACATGATGAATGCTGGCGTATGTTCATTGAATGCGACAAGTGTTAATGTGCAGCGTTGAGGTGCAAAAAACTGTCACCACTGTATTTAGTCACTTGAGGTGCTAATTAATGAATTAATAATTTGTAGCCTGTGATTTCTAGAGATATTTGG
>JABASL010000113.1:0-27636 GCA_019775825.1 Neanura muscorum | reverse complement strand
TTACGCAAATTTAAAAGTCTAAAGTGGATTTATGGATTTATAGATTCTGGAAACACGAAGTTCTTAGCTCCAGTTTAGCATTTTAGAATTTGGAACAGCTTTTGGATTAAAGTTCCAGCCAACGGATTGTTCATTAGACTTAAAATTTCCTAAGTTTAAATTTTAAACTTTAGGAAATTTTAAGAAACAAGAGAATTTATTCTTTTGTTTTTGAATTCTGAAACTTTTGAAGCTTTTTTTTTATTTTTAGCTTTAGCTTTAATTTTTGCATTTTCACAAAATAACTTGCAATTACACTCCTAAAATTATAAGAATTGAAAAGGAAACTGCTACCATTTTACTGCTGAAAAAATATTGGTAAGCTGAACAAGGTAACGAGCGTTGATCGATGCTTATGTTTTGGTTTTGATTTCTGATTTATTTTAAATGAAGCTTCATGTGCATTGACTGTAACGTGAGCTAAGGCGGCGTTTCCTGTTTGATTTGAAAGCTCGTGTGGGGGGTCCTTGAAGCATGAGTCCCCAAGCACGGAGTTCCGTGCCCTTTGAACCTTAGAGTTTTTGTGTCAAGTGAAAGTGTAAGTAGTAAAGGGGGGTTATGACATGTGATGGACACATTATTGCTTTTTCTGGCCTGCATACCATAGATGGGACAGTTTTCTCTCTGCCTGTTATTTATGAGTCCCTTGTCCTCACTCTTGACAGTCCCTTCCGCAATTGACAAATATTATTAAATCACGAACCCTTTTGTCCCTTCCACGAGCCCTTTGAATCCTTTCTAAATCTTTGAAGTTCCCTTGGAAGGTGGATGAGAATAGAGAAAGTCTATTTGTCACTTTCTGCTTCCCCGTCACTTTGGCAAGGGACAATGAGCACAAACTTTGGTCTCTGTGGTTCTTTGAATACGTAATTGATGAGATGTGACGCGGAAGTTGGACGTAAGAGTGAGAATGAATGATTGGTTTGAATAATCAAGTAGTTTTGCTAATTGTTCTCTTCTGTTTTACAGAATCCTGAGATAATTTTGGTCCACTACTTGAATGCTCCTTGTCCAGATGATAACAAACTCATCATTCCAAATGTGTCCATGTGGTGCGAGAAGAAGGAGTGGACCAAGGATGAACTTGTTTCCCAATTAAAACCCATGTGTAAGTATTTTAACGAGGCTAATTAGAAATTAAGGCCTACAAAATAGAAAGTAACAAAAGCGCGAGGGCAAGATTAACCAATCAAAAGTTAAACCAAGATTACCCAGTTAACCTTAAATTAGCCTTAAAAAAGCAGGGAGTGGCACACTTTCGCTGCAAAAACTTCGAGCAGAAAGTGCTTTCTAATTGCGCAACTTCCCGCTAAAATTTTGTGGTCAAATTTTGATTATTGTTACAGAGAAATGTGCGTTGTTACAATCAAAATTTCCCCAAAATCTTTAAGTTCTTTGTAGGGTAAAATACTCCAAACCACTGAGCGGTGTCGAATCGGGGATATCTTGGGGAAATTGTGTCTAATTTCTTAGATATTTGATTCAGTTCAAGTGAAGCGAATCATATTTGACCTACTTAGAAATCGGATATTTTTGTTTTGGTAAAAAAAGAAGTTTCACTGGAGGATTTGGACCTTTAGAAGTAGGAAAGTTGTGTTCGAGGACGGTGGCAGTATGTGTCTGATGGTAAATGATCCTTTTGGAAAGTTGTTTTTGGAATGGATGTGTCCCCAGCTGGTTTTGATGGTCCAAGTGGTTTGGCTGCGAAGAGGAGCAGCAGTAGCGTCTGCCTGAATTGGCGGCAGACATTTGGGGAAAGTGGAAGGAAGAATTATAACTTTCTCTTCCTTTTCCCTCTGCCCACTTCTTAAGAGTAATGAATTAAGCTGACTCATGCAGAGCCCAAACTTCCAATTTCCAACTTGGAATAGAAGGACGGCAGTCACGAGGGACAAATTAGATCCTCGCACTGCCAGAAACAAGACTTAAGGAGGCTAATCACGGGGTCATTCCAATTCTCAAACATTACTTTCCTAAAATTATCCCCATCCAAAATGGAAGCTTCAAATCACAACATACAGAGTTGTCTATATTCTGGAATCCAGGATGGGCTCAATTTTTTCCTTTCAATGAACGATTTAATTAGTTATTAATTTTGTGTGCGAGAATTGGGCCCACATGGTATTCCAGAGTGTCACCAAAAACCGTGAAACCGTAATCCCAAAAAAGAAAAACCGTGAAAAATATACGGTCGTGACATTCTGATAACGGCGTACTCTGTATTAAATTTGTATATTCAAAACCAGACTTCATTCAATATAAACCTAACTACCCACATCGACTGACTTGGAACAGAACAGTGAAAGTAGAGTTACAAAAAATGAAATTTTGAAGATAACGTCAATGTCATCGCACGTTATTACAGCTTTTCCCGTTTTTGATAACTCGTTTCCTCAATTTTACATTTTCTATTCTGGTTTTTGATTTTTATGGATCCTCGGTTTTTATTTCTCGGTTTTTTGGTTTCTGTCAGTTAAAATGTGCCATATGTCTAGCTTACACAAAATAAGTGAAAGTGCGATTTGGCTTGGAATCATACCAAACGACTTTCACTCTGAATCATTTCAAATATCTTTTCCTTTTTTTTTGCAATATAAGGAAAGGGGCCGACTTGGGAATTGAAATGACAACTGCCAAGTTCAATTCACTTCAGCTCTAAAAACCTCCAAAAATAACCTTAATGCCCCACCGAAAGAGAAGACTCTGAAATGTAAAGTACAAGGATTTTGAATTGATTTCCTGTCTAAGGGATATCATGGTAATGTTTCTTTTATGAATGCTGAGTATGCGTAGGTTTAGGTATTCTAACTTTGCGAAACTTGAGCCCATTGTGTTAAGGTTTTCCAAATATTTGCCAAGGGCCCAAAACTCTATGTACTAGTTCGTACTTGGCAATTGGCCAAAATTTACAGAAGTCTGTGAAGGAGAGAAATAGGTCAAGTCGTAAAAAGTTGGGTTTTGACCTTGTGTGTGGTTAGAGAAAGGAGAGAGAAAGTATGAGTCTAGTTACTTTAAATTCTCAGAGAGTGTTATGGATGGTTAGATTTTAGATGATGAAATGATAATGAATCTTGTAACACCAATGAAAAGGGTAACTCATTATCTGGGCTCCTAACCAAAAGAATTTTGTGGTAAAAAGTGATGAAAGCTTCCCGAATTCTGACTTTCCCGTGGTTTTCAGTAAAAAGTTGTGTTGAAAGCGCTGGAAAATTTGCATTGTCACTGTTTTTGGTAACTGATGAAAAATGGAAGTCAGCCTTAGAAGGCAAGTATAAGATGGGCCAAAATTTTGGGACAACTACTTTTAATTGGAAACGAAGAAAAAAACGAAAGTAGAGGAGAAAGCTTTCCTGAACTTTCCAGAGCTTTCCTGAGCTTTTCCTGAGTAACAAAAATATTAGCCCACCTTGTAGAGCATTGAAGTTGTGGATGCTTAGGTCTTCTTCGAAATTGAATTTATGAGTCTCATAAACTCCAACTCTTCCTTTTCTTTTCTAGTTTTCAACGAGGAGGAACCTGATCTCAATAACGAACTGGAACTGTCGGTAAGGCCAGCACACAAAGTTTATATCTAGTTCTTAGTATGTTATGTATGCTTCGTTCTAAATTTAGAATCGAAAAGAAGGACTTTTCTCTTATGTTGAAATAAAGTTTTGAAGGCTGGGCCACAGAATAGTTGAGACACTTATTTGGTTCAAAGAAAGTAGAATTTGGAACTTTTTGATAGAAATTGTAAAGACAAGAGAAGAAGATTTAATTCCCTTTTTATTAGAGCAACTCTTCATCTTTTATTGTTTTCAATTTGTCAAAATCCATTGCATAAGGTTCCATTTCCTTATTTCACAGAAATTACATTACATTTCTTCCAAAGCATCTTCTTCGTCTCAGTTTTACGAAACCGAAAGTTTCAAATATTGAAAAACGAAGTTTACTCTACCAATTTAGAAAACTAAACTTTATCAAGTGAAACTTCAGGCAGCTTTATATAAAATTTGCAGTCACAATTTGCAGTTAAGGATCCTTAAAACTTAATACGAATAGAAGTTTTTCTGCTCAAGTTTAAAATTGACAAAATTGGAACAGTTTTTGTGTAAAATGAGCCAAATGGCCTAAATTCAAAAATACATTTTCATGTATATTTTTTATACATGAAAATGTATTTTTAAAATGTAAAAAAAATCTAATGGCGAGAAGTTTTCACTAATAAAAATACTTCTTGCAAACCTACTAGTCACTCCTGTTACACCACAAAAAAAAATTTAAAAATTGTGTTTTCCTTTTAAAATGCAGGGACAGGTTGAATATTTTGCGGTACTTTTCGTATTAAGTTTCAAGTGGAATCTGAAAAACAGAAAAATATGAAAAATAAAGAAGCTATGATAAACGAATTGGTGGATCCACCCTGTATATATTTTTGGATCTGATGCGTGTTACATAAAATTAGACCGTGAAATTGTTTACCTTTGAACCTTTTTGTTGTGTTGAACACCTCAAGGCATGAGCGAAGGATTGGCGAAAGTGAAGCGTGTCATTATTTGTAATAAGGTTTTTTTTTCTTTTGTTGGGTTTCCTTCAGTTCTGCTGCGTTTCACTTTGAGGTAAGTTTGAGGTACGCGGTGCAAATTTTGAAAGCTCCTTTAACCCAGGCTTTTGGGGTGGTTTTTCAAATGCCCGTGTTCTTTTGATTAGGCAAAGGGCTCAGATTCAGTCTTTTCCAGGTAGCCGTAGGCTCTATTTCTACCTTTCTGTTTTGGAAACAAAAGGGAAAATGAGTAGTCAGCGCGCTCCTGTGTACTTTAGAAGGTGGTTGGTGGAATTGGATTGAGGCTTCAAGTGCTTCTAGAGATACCTTTCCATTCTTTTTTTGTGCTGGGCTCCTCGGAGGTATGAGGATGGCGTAGGCATAAGATTGAAAGGAAGTGGAATGAAATAAAAATAAAAATGGGAGATGCCGGGAGGAAAAGACTTTCTATATTCTTCCAACTACTTTCACCAGTCTCACAAATGGAAGAATCTGTCTGTCTCTTCTTGGATTTCTAGCGAAGGAAGATGGCTTCTGCATATCAAAATGATAAGGGAATCCAAGGATCATTTCAAATTCTGGAAAGGATGCTCGGAGAAAGTATGGAGAAAGCGAAAGGCTCTTTCACAAGAATTTTCGCATATTTCAATGCATACCAATTTCATTTCCAGCCCCCCACTTCACATCCAATCATTTCTTCAAGAACAATAAAATAAGTTAGGACATACACCATAAGGCAGGTGTTAAAGGTCACGCACTATAACAATGTACTTGCGAAATGATTGCGAATGAAATTTCACACAATCTGGGAACCTAAATTATTTAAAAATTGGGTTGGTTATTTTATTTTTATTAAATTATATAACATATAATTCAATAAGTTTTATAAAATATAATTCAATAAATTTTATTTTCAACTTCAACACTTTCAACGCGTTTTAAAACGTGTTTTAGAACGGTTTGTAATTTACGCGAACATTTTTGGAAACTGGAAAACTGAAATAGGAAGTAGAAACTTGTATGTGGCAAATTGCTTTATTGCGGGGGAGAAATTAATTTCGTGTGGCTTATAATTTAATCCAAATTTCTCCTGTATTTCCAGACGGCAGAGACAGTTGAATCTATTGTACAACAACTGATGGAAAAGCAGCGGGTGGCTCGGCAAAGCGTTTTAGTGGACATGACCTCTGGTCCCATGACCTTAACAGTGAATACTGTTGGAGACAATGGTCGTGGAAATTGTATTCCAGCCATGTTAGATTCATCAAGTAATTCCCTTCCAACTCCCTCAAGTACCCCTTCTCCAGGTGCTCCACAAAATTTGAGTGAGCAGTCACTTCAATTGGGTACTTTGGTGGGAAGGCTCAACTCAAGCAGTAGCAGCAGTGGAAGCTCTACGACCTCTGACCCGGGTCAATTCCAACCTGTAACAAATACCCTCACGGTTCAAATTCCAAGCCACGTGGGTGGAAACGGGAGGCAAGGAGGGAGCGGAACTGTGATCGAGCAACAACAACAGCAACGATTGACGCTGCATAGTTTGAGTTCTGGGCAAAGCGGAAATGGTGAGCAGAGGCCGCATCCCTATCTACTCAATTTAACTCAATTCCAATCTGCTGGAGGACTCATAATTCTTAATGGAAAACCAGCCCTAGCAACTGCCGTGAATAAAAATGCTCAACAACTGCTTCATCAATCGACGACGCTTGCTGCCGTCCAAAATAATTTGTAAGGAAATCATATTTGTTTCTGATTATTTTGTAATCGCCGAAGTTTCTTAACAAACTTCTGCTTTCGATGTCAGGTTTATTAGTTGTGAGATTTACTGAAATTCGTTAAGATATTTGAGCTAAATTTTTCAGAAATGGAGGAACCGTGACGTCCTTAATGGATATTCAAAATGTAAACGTGAGCGTGGAACGCGTGCGTGAGAAATGTCATCTCAATTCAGCTATAGCCGTTGGCAGTGGAGGACAGAATTCTTCGTCGTCATCACTTTCCAAGTCTACAAATTCAACAGTCTTCTTACATCACACAACACAACATCAATTTAGTAGCTCGAGCACGAGCATCAGTAACAAACCACTCCAAAATGGCTACGCATCGTCTTCTGGCAGTGGGTCAACCGAGAATTCTCAGACACACGGCTCCCAGCAACAGCAAAGTGGGACAAGTGGAAACTTTTACCAACAAGAAACATTGGACATGTCAAACGAGGACATCCAGCGAACGCTACAGGCAAATATGGGTCAAATTGTGGATACAACTGTAGATCTAGAGCCAATGTCACCCTCGGCTGACGAAGTTTTTGGTAATTTGGATGCATTTGACATTCTGGGGGATTTAGCTGATGACTTGGAGCATTTGCCGCACGGAGAGAGAAATGCAATTGTGGACATCAATCCAGAGTGGGCCTACTCAGAGGTAAGGGAAAGTCTTCCTAGAAAGCCTTTTAATTAATTTCCTGACTAGGACTTTTCCCTGCGGTTTTGTTTATTAAAATAATCATAACTCGATTCTAGCCAGCAGAGTTTTAATTAAACGAGAAGTGAGAGGGAAAAATAAAGGCCGCGTCAGTAGACTTGGCATTCTGAGCCCGAGCCGCGGAAGAGTCATTTCAAAATTTCATTATGAAAACAGGAAGCGTTTTTAGCAAAAATCGTAAAAAGTGAAAGTGATACCTTTTCAAATAAAAAGAGCGTTTCCGTCAACAATTCACAACACAACCATTTAAACGTTTTATTTTCAATTTCCTGAGAAGGTTTATAACGCCACCTGAAGAAGTTATTAAAAAGAACGTACGCAAAAATAAAAACTTCAGTTTCATAGTAAATAAAGACTGAAAATTATTGCGAATTCCTCAGCTAATAGTAGCTGTTGCAACAGAATTAAGGACAATTTTTAGCTAATCTTGAGGAGTAATAGGGATTTACAAGAATTAAAAAAACATTAAAAATTAAAATTTTGAATTTTTTTTTGTTTTTACTCATTTTCCAGGGCGGTACAAAAGTTTTAATTGTGGGTCAATTTTACAATGCCAATTGGGACTATACGGTACATTTTGGTGATTTTGAAGTTCCAGCAGTGTACGTCCAGACCGGCGTTCTCAAGTGCTTCTGTCCTCGTAAGTTCGCTTCGCTTGGTGCAGAATAATGTATCAAATCTGTTCAAAATTCTTCCCTTGTTTAGAAGAAGATACTAAAATATTCTTTTTGACATTTTCCGATTGTGGCCTTATGTGGTCCTGAAGGGATGAGAAAAGGCATAAATTGAATTATTGACCTCAAATTTTCTCTATTCCCATTTTTCCTCCAGCCAATAATCGACTACTGGACTGACAAAGATTTATAGTTTTTTAAAGTTGAACTTTTAGACTCTCCCTCCTGATTTCCAAAGCCATTTCCCCCTTTTCCGAATCCGTACAAGTTAAAAGTTTTTTTAGGGGGTAGGATTTATGAGGTGAATTCGAGTTTTCCAAAAAAAAAAATCTTATTCCCAAAAAAGGCGTCTTGATATCTCAAACAGAAACACGTTTTACGCGTGGAGAAAGCAATAGAGAAAGTCCGTATATTCGAAATTCAGTCTTAAAATAACGGAAATAACACAATATTGCCTTTTAAATTAAAAAAAAATGAACAAAATACGAAGCGTTTTCGAACAAACAACTCGATTAAAGTAATCTAAGAATTCATTTACAACAATGTCGTTCAACCTAAAAAGTTTTCGTAATGCCAGTTTTCATAAATTTCCACTTACTTGCATACAACCATAAAACTGGTACAGCAAGAATGGTGCTTTATTTGGTTGCCTACATCTGCTCTACAAAACCATGAAGCCGAGAATAATTATTCTCCGGTGGGTGGCCATAAAATTTTACGGGATACAATTTTTAGGGGTTTAAATCAGTGAAAGTCTCTTCTGCTTTGAGCTTTTTTCCCCAAATATTTTCATAAATGAATCCTTTTGAAAAAAAAAACGAATTCATTTGAGAAAGTTCTATCCGTAAGAAAAGAGAAATGAGTAGGATTTGGGCCTTAGATTCGTTTTGTGATCAGTTGATCTTCTCTCCTTTGTCATTCCTTTCTTTGCTTCCCTAAAGGCCATTTTCTACTGTCAGAAGACACAAGACGAAGAAGACTGACTGACTCTTCTCATAAACTTACTCTATTTCCTAATACTACTTCCAACAAACCTGACGCTTGTAGGAAGACGCTTCGTTCTTTTTGGTTCTTCTTGAAGCTATATTTTTTCTTGTAAGATAGAAGGAATGAGCCTGGTCCAAGCAATTGCCAACACTTCATTTCCTCTTCTCTGGATTGATTGATTGAGTCTTGTGATTTCTTTTATTATTCTCTTTCATCTTGTTCCAGCTCACAATCCTGGCCTCGTCCCAATCCGTGTCCATTCCAACCGGAAGCAAATCTCAGCCAATTCCATGGTATTTGAGTACAAGGCAGATCTCAAGCCCAATATTGTCCAACTACCTCCTTCAGAGACGTCCCTCAAACTTTGCCTCATCTCGAGGATTGAATCCTTGGAAAAATGTTTCCGTAACTTCAAGGTAAGAATAAAAGGAGGAGGGTTGTAGAGATTCTATGATAAGAAAGACAACGCATAACTACTGTTACTACATAGACAGTTCTCGATTCTCCACATCTTCAAGTTTCAGAAACCATTTTGGAATAATGGAGGGCACATTAGAGGAAATCCCCATTTGGAATAAATTCAGTGAAACAAGACAGGAACTTCCACTTTCTCCCCTTTTCTAATTTTCTCCTCTTCCATTTTCCCTATCTGGTGGATAAAACCAAAAGGAAAAGATGCTTCTAAGCACCACCAAAAAAAGATTGAAAGAAGACCTTTCCAAAAGAGAAAGTGCTAAATAAGGATTCGGACATTTATGCCTCCCTCTCCTCAGATTTCGACCATTTTTCGATGTTATCAAACTGTCGACAGTGTGGTTGGGCTTTGGAAAAGAGATGGGGAGGATGACGAGAATGTTTTATGACCAGATTTTTCTTCAATGCTTGATCATGTCTTCCATCTAAAGGCTTTTGGTCTTTTTTTTTGTTCTGACAGAGTGATATTTTCGGAAGTGTAAAATCACTAGAAGATTCCATTGTTCGAATCTGCTATGAAATGATGAGCAGAGACTGGATAGAAACAGAGGAAGAGGGGGATGGGCTACTTCCGCCCCCTGACAGGGGTATGACACTCTTGCATCTTACGGCAGCACTCGGATTTACTCGACTCATTTTTACGCTCCTCGAATGGCAACATGAGAATCCTTCCTGTATCCTCAAAGAAGAAGTTAATCCGCATAGGGTCGATGATTTTGGATTCATTCCATTGGTAAGTCGAACAAATGCATCAAATCTGCTGAAATCAGACAAAGAAGTGTAAAGATTTTTTGAAATTTGATGAAATTTGAAAATACGCTGATGATTTGGTTAATTTTTTACCATAGATGTGGTGTGCTCGGTATGGTCATTTGGAATGTGGTGTTATTCTTGCTCAGTGGAATCCTTCATCGCTTGAGAAACGAACGCTGGAGGGTCACAATTCAATTCAAATCGCTGTTTCAAGGGGATTTACAAAGTTTGCCTCAGAGTTGGAAAAGGTAGAGGGTCGGATTCGAAGTAGTGGGAGCGGTGGGAACGGAGGCGGAAGTTCGGGGAAAAGTGGTTGTTCCTTTGGCGGCTTGTCTCAAGACCTAAGCTCACAAGATTTTGTGTTGAGCCATTTGAACCGATTTCATCATCGTCCAACAGTAACGCCTAATTCCGAAGACTTTGGATTAAAAGGTTTTCCAGCCCTTTTTCTTTCTTCTTCATTTTCTTGACGCCATCGTTCCAGAAACGATGTTGAAACACGCTTAAAAGAGAAAGCCTATTCTATTCTTAAGGTTTGTTTGATGGGAAAGTAGAGGATTAATGGAAGTTAATTAATTTTAGACTGTTTCTTTGGACAACCGGATGCTTCGCTCGAGTTGGCTCTACCTTCCGAAGAAGAGTCTCGCGTGCTTACTTTAGCAGAACAAATTATTGCAGCTATTGAATCAAATCAGCGAAACAAGGTGTGGAAACACGACGCTAATGAATATTGACCCTCTACCTCAAAATTATTAAATTGTTCAATTAACTCTGTTTTCTGATTTCTCAAGAAGGAAAGTACAGAAGCCATGTCCCCATCCGAATCCCATGATTCTGGATCCATTATGAGTAATTGTGATCCATCGGATCACAATGACTTTGGATTTGAATTGACAGACCGAAATTACAGGTAATGATTTTCGCCAACCTTTCTGCTACAAATTGGATTCAAAATCGCCGTTTTTTTTGAGGTTGTTAATCGTGATGTTAATTGTTGAAAGATATTATGACTCTGGAACGCCCTGTTCCAGTCTAAGCCCTTCCTCAAGCTGTCTTCAGAGTCTCATGTAGCTCTACCTTTACTGTCGATTCTCCACAACCTACCACAGCAGATTTCTCCGAATTCCTCCAAGCCTCTGGATGCGAAAAGGACTTTTCTAATCTAACGCTATCGGGTAACAAGAAAATTAAATTAAGTTATTTTTAGAAAAATGAATTGAGATTAAATCAAAACTTTGCTGGTTGTACAGATCGCGAGCAGAGGGAATTGTACGAAGCTGCAAAAGTAATACAGAAGGTAAGAACTGTATTTGAATCAAAAGTGAAAAAAATAATTATTTTTTTTCAAAAGTAAAGTTAACTTTCTGTAACATTCGTCAAAATTAGAATGAAGGAATCAGATTCCTAAAATTCAAAAAGCCTGCCATTGTGTACATTTTTTAAATATAATTGAAATTTAGGCTTATCGCTCCTACAAAGGAAGAAAAAAGATGGAAGAAGAAGAGAAAGAGAAAGTGGCAGCAGTCATCATTCAGAATTATTACAGACGTTACAAAGAAGTATGATTCCATTTTGCTTCATTTTGCATTTTGCTTTGTAATATTTATAAAACTTTAGGAAATTATTTGAGCGAGCATTGTATTTTTGCCAGTATGCGTACCTGAGACAAGTAACTCAAGCTGCACTGGTCATTCAAAATCAGTACAGAAATTATTGTGAGAATAAGCGATTCAAGAAATCTCAAGAGAGTGATAAGTATCGACTCGTACGAGAGAACATGTCGCCATTTGGAAGCAATCCGGGTATTCCGTAAGTGTCTTTCCGCGTATTAAAATTCCAAAATGTCGCACGAAGATACGACATTATAAGGCTATCCAAATATAAGCATAGTCCAAAACTAGTGCAGCGGTCAGCATAGGTTCAAGTGAATTTAAACACACCAATGACACTCCGATACAATACAATTTCAGGAGAACAAATTCTCAGCGGCGTCAACATCAAGCAGCCAAGAAAATTCAGCAGTTTATGCGTCAGTCAAAAATCAAGTAAGTTATGGTCCGTTTCAACAAAACGGAAATACAGACTTTGTATGAAATGTATTGAGAGTTTAAATCCCATTCTAATTGGATTTGCTAAGCTTTAGCTATGAAATAAAAATGTAATAAATTTAACGAAAAAAGAAAATTAACAGTTATAATGTTAAGTCGCAAAAAGAATTTTCAAAATTAAAGAAACTAACCACACTAATTTTCCGTTTCACGCTAACAAAGTTGGAATCCACTAAGAATAATTCAGGTAAAATCAAGTCACATTCAATTTTACGGATGGTAAAAAAAAAGAAGGCGAAATATGTTTCGACTGAGATTCTTCTAAGGTTTAATTTAACGAGTTAAGTAATTAAATTTTTAAATGTTTGTGTAGACTTCAGAGCGAGCGTGTCGAAAGAGAGAGGCCGGACAGCACGGACTCCACTGCCCTGCCAAAATGAGCAGTTCTACGCAGCAGCAGCGACGGAAGGAAAGTCATAGCAGCAGCGTTTCTGTCGGCAATGAAAAATTTTCCCGAAGCCTTGTATCGAGTGGAGATTTTTATGGTGGTGAAAGCAGTGAAGACAGTTCTCTCCTTGGACGAGAATTGGGCAACCTCTTCTAAACCATACTTTATTAATATCCCTCTGCATTTTTTTTCATATCCAGAAATTTTAATTCACTTCCTCTTCCATGCCATTCCTTCTCAATTTTCTTGTCAAAACGATTGTCAAAGTGAATTTACGAAGGTTTAGGAAAGAATGTGACTTTTGAATTGAGAGTAACTGAATGCAAACTAATCTTAAATAGGGTTTAGAATTGTCTTCAATTGTTATGTAGGTGTTAGGAAGGTATTGCAGAGAGAAAAATTTAAATTCTAACAAACAGTGTTACCAATTTAGACTTAAAAAAACTAGTTAATTCAAAGAGAGTTATAGATTCATATTATTAATTAGAATTTACCATAATTGCGCAGAATAGAGGTCAAAAGTCAGCAGAAAGTTATAACAAGTAGAACCATTGTTCGTTCGTCTGTGTCTAGAGTTGTTTCACTATTTTCTTGCTGCGGCAGGCCGTGTTTCTGTGAATTAAAAAACCGGAAGTGACAGGCTTTCTCTACGTTTTCGCTTCACCGTGAGCGAAGGAAAGGCAGAAAAGACAAACAACGAGAAAGGAAATTCGCTTTTTCCTAAATTGCTATTACGAATAAATTATTTAGAAAATTTAGAAATGTCTACTTTTAATAATAAGGAGGCTAAAAACTCACTCTTAGTTTTAATTTTCAAACTGTAAACCTTCCAATTCTTGAAATAATCTTTTAATTCTTTCGTCCTTAACCTGAACCAAAGGCTCTAATTATTAAATATTCTAGTTTTCTCTTCTTCCGAAACTTTCTCTTGAAGAATAAAATGATAATTTAAAAAAAAAGAGATCGAGAGCATTATTAGTTTCACACGAAAAATTATTATTGTTCCTTTATTTTAATTAATTTAATCCAAGCTTAAAGTAGGCGAGTGCGAATAATGAAGCGCTTTAGCCAATAATAATTGTAAATGACTAATGACTAAAATGTATCGTTCATTATTTAAAAAAAAAACACTGCTAAATATTAAATACTGGATTTAAGAAGCCTAAAACAAAATGGAGCACCAGTAACAAAAGTGAATAAAAAGTGGATTTATAAATATTAACTTGATTAATCTAAATCTTAACTAAAAGTTTTACAAACAATTTTCATTTTCAGTCAGTCGAGATTTGAGAATGAGTCGAGCTCCAGCATGTGTTTCCAGAGTATAAAAAATATAATTATGGAAAGGTTGTGGTACTGTTAAATGTATTACCCCTGTTAATTAGTAAATTGGTTTGGTAACTAATTTCGGAAACTAAAAGTCCAGAAAAGATCTGAGAAAAAGCAGCAAATGTTCACACAGCTTTTTATGGTTCAGTTCCTAAATGCAATACTAACCTGGTTTTTTGAGAAAAAATTGATCTGTTACTTACGTCAATTGAGTTCTAAAGTAGGTTTAAGATTTGACTAATCTGGAAGGTGATCTCATCTGAACAGGACTAGTAAGTAGCCCACCAACGACGCCATTTTTATTTAATGGATTTAGGAGGCCATTTGACCGAAGGGAGGAACATTTTGTTCCGTTCATTTGTAATGGCTCCTTCGGTTCCTCATCACTGACGCCACTTTCTTTCCCTACTAATTTTGAAGATGGCCTAAACGTTGAAAAAGTCAGAGGCCGATTGAGGTAAGCATTGAAAGACTTGTAGCCCTGCTTGTCCTCTGCACTACTTCCTTGTACTTCCATCTCGGAGCCCGACGAAGACGAAGGTGCCGCGGGGCTTGGACTACTTGAGCCCGACCTTGAATTCGGTCCAGAATCTCTACCAGATCCAGTAGATCCAACCGAAGGAATTTGTGGAATTTGTGGTGTTGCTACGGGCTTGCTATAAATCCCACCTTCACCTTTTCCAATGCTACTCTTCCGAGAGCGAGGACGTATTGTAGAAAGCTGCCCTGGGGCATAAATGGGTTCTTTATCCTTATCTGCCGCAGCATTGATGAGAGCCTGACTTAAGGAACTAATTGGCTTCATCCCGCCGCCATCTCCTTTCCCACTGCCTAGAGATGAAAAGTAATTAATTTTAGCTACATAACTGGGAGAGCTGCTTGACGGTGCAGGCGTTTTGGGAATTCCATTAACAGCGCAAGTGGGTTTTCCGCTACTATTTGTTTCCTTACTAACAAGCAGAGGAGATGACGGCGGTTGTGGAACAGTGTCTTCTATTTTTGGTTGTGATACTTTATATGGCGCAGCTTCAGCTTTGGCGGATACTGCCGGCGGAGGAGGTTTAATCGGCGGAGGAGGTTTAATCGGCGGCTGGTTTTTGTGTACTGATGGGGGAGAATTTTGATATTTTTGTGACTTTTTTACCATTTGCGGTGATATTTGTTGAAAATTGGGATTGATAGTAATACGAGGGCTTTGGGGAGTAAATTGGTTATCATTTCTTCTGTTCCCTTCGTCAGGGCCTATTTTTAAATTTTCTCGTTTCTTCTTCCGTCGATCAACTGAATTGTAAATTGATTCCTTGTTTCTAGACTCAATTTCTGAAATGATATCAGACAGGAGGCCGTTCCCGCCCCCATCAGAACTGCCAGTAGAAAGTGTTTCTACTTTTTCGGGAATTCCACAATCGTCAATTGAATCGTAGATGTTCTCGAGTTTAGCTGTATTTTTAGGGGAAGGGGAAGAGCCGGAACTCATCGGGGATCCAATATCAGAATCATCTAATCTTGCAATTGGAGCTTTTGAGATCAATGGTGCTGGATTATTATTAGAAAATTTTAAGATTGAGTTAGGTTTGAGTGGTAGTGTTGTTATGAGTGGTGGTGGTGGCTGAATTGGACCACACTGGACCACATCCTCAGTCGACTGAGGTGGTTTTGGCGGTGGACCTGTTGGTCTGGAAGAACGTCGAAGTGAATTATAGTTCGTATTGTTAGCCCCGGCAACAATAGAATTCCGATTTGGTTGTATCATGCTTTGAGCTCGTTGAACTTTTGGATGAGAACTGCTATTTGAATTTGTGTTTAGAATGGGTGACGAAGCAACCGGTGGAGGTAGAATGACAGGAGCTTGATTCTTAATACGGTCCATAGATTTCTGGATAGGTTTCGCTTTGAGGCTCAAACGTGGGCTCTTCTGTGGTTCTTCTTGAGGAACATTTGTGTAACGGGAAGGACCCCGATCTGTGTGAGGCGAATTTCGTTGTGAGTTTGAAGTGGCTCGAATATTTTCATAACGGTGCTCTGACGGGTTCGGGGGAGCAGCAGAATCAACTACGTCAAAATCTTCCTTCTGCACAGGAATCATATTCCCTTGTAGTTTGACTTGTGTTAAGTTCTGCAAAATTGGTTTGGAAATCTCCAGTGTGTCGCGATTGAAACTCCGTTGTCGGGTCAGAGAAGTGTTAGAAGCTTTTGGAGAGGCGGTGTGATTTTCCACTGGCTCGGAAGAGAAATTTCGCACAAAGGGGAATGCCGCAGCGAGACGGGAGAGAGCTGAAGTGCTGCCAAACACTTTTTTCGATGGAGTAGCTAATGACGGATCAAATAGCTTTGAATCGTTGAGAGCATCAGGAGAAGAGAGTGGTCGTATTTTTGCCAGTGGGCTTTTCTGATTCGTTAGTGGCGTATCACTGGTATTTGAAATAACGTCGTCTTGATCGGGAGAAATAGGAGCAGAACTAGCCACAGGTTCTTTCCACGACACTCCACGACCCATTGTCTTTTGGAAAAACGATTTTTCATTTTTGACTAAAACTTGCGTTTCAGTTGACGGAATTGGAGGAAGCGGTGGGAGCTCAACACTTTGAATATTTTGATTCGAAGTGTTTTGGAAATTGTTGTTGATGTAGGTGGCAGATGCTGCTGGTGGAGCATGGCGAATTGGACTCAATGAGAATCCTTTGTATTGACCGAAGAGATCGGCTCCAATTACTCCATTTGGAGGTTGGCCATTTTCAACATCAGTGTTTCCGGAGCTTCCGCTGGCAGGATTTGCTTTAACTCGACCACCCGCACTTCCATTTTGGTTGGGTTTGTCTTCATTTCTATTGAAGGACAGATTTATTTTTATAATTCGAAGTATTCAGCAAGAATTAATAGATTTCTTACCGAGTTCTTGGCACCCTTTGACCCCGCTTGAATATTTTTTTGAAATTATCCCCAGCGTGGTACAAATAAAATGAAATGACAGCAACGAGTGGAATAAACCCCAGAAAAGTCACGTATAGAGCTCGCGCAAACATAGATGCTCCTAGATAATGGAACATATTCAAATCAAACATGGAACATCAAAACATATTTTAAAATGAGCAAACATTTTTGCCGTTCGAATTTTCTTGCAATTTACCTCCACGTGGATTCACACTGGGTCCGCTGTCAATTGACCCGCCGTAACCACCCGTATCTAAAACAATAAAATATGAAATTTCAGGATTGTTGCAGTATACCCACTAGAATTTTTGAAGAAAAAATGTTAGCATGAATATCTTACCGCAGTCCTCACCACCATGTCCATACTTGCAATGGCAATGTCCTTTATTATTACAAACACCATTTCCGCTGCAATCATTAGGACAAAGTAGTGGAGCCATGACGCTGTCCACAGAAACACATTTCTGATTCATACACATCTGTCAAATAAAAATTCGTCAAATTAGAGTGCGTGTTTCAAAAATCTGGGGAAATTCCAAGCAAGCTTAACCTAAGCTAAAGAGTTTTTACTTTATTTGCGCCGCAAATTGCACCATCCGGTACAAGTCCAGGGTCGATAACGTCCAATCCAAAATCGGTTGTTGCAGAACGACAAGGATGAATTGTGCCTCCGCCGACATTGACAAAGAAACTGGAGAGTTGTGCAACTGATTCGTAACCAAACTCTAGTTTCTCATGATGATGCTCACATTGAAGGATGCCGCACTTGATATCCCTGCACCCCGAAAAACAGATTTGAGTCAACAACTTTTGAAACGTTTTGACCATACCAATGGCAGTATTTTGACTTACGCTCGCGCACATGGGGCAAATTTTTGTGTGACCAAATCAAACCCACAATGGCCATAGCGAGACCCATTGACATTTTTCTGATAGCAGATATCACCGGAGGTTTTTCCCGTTGGTCCCCAAAGAAGCTGGCATTGGTCACTGTGTGTTCTGCACTGTCCTCCGGCGCAGTGCGCTTTTCCATTCTTTGTTTCACAGTCCAGTCCATCCAACATGTACACGTCGCTTGGACAAAATTCGGATTCACCCGAACAATACTCCGGAAGATCGCACTGACTCTGTTCGGGGCGACAAACAGTTCCGCCGGCCCGTATCTGACATGTCTGGAATTCAACACAATTCGAATTTAGAAGTCATGAAGTAACAGAATGCGAATTCCCGGGAAAAATTGTAAACTCGAGGATAACAATTATTCGTCAACCCCTAAACCACTATATTCAATTGTTCATCAATATCATTCACGCTCAATTTGCCTAAATTGTAATGAAAATTGTAGACGATGCCTAAAAGATAAATAACCCAGGAAGCTGATTCGACTAAAATATTAGGCGTTCGAGTTCTATTAATGGTAAAGTGAAAACAAATTGATCTGTTTTAGCATGAATTTACATGGATTTGTTTTTGGATAAATCCGCTCTTGGATTCACTAATATTGTTTGGCGTAACCAAAATAAAATTATCGTTTGGTAACTCACTACAGAGTAAATTAGCTTGGTAAATAAATTGAGCAACATGTCTACCAATTTACTTACATCGGTGTCACAACAAGTTCCAGCGGCACAAGTTGCGTTTGAGTGGAGTTGGCAAGTATGAGGATTGCAACAGTAGTTTTTACAGTGTTCAGGATGCCCACAATCACATTCTTCCCCAACTTCAACAAATCCATTTCCACAAGTTGATGGCTCAAACAAACTTGAAAAAAAAAATGAAAATCGACTCCCAAATTAACAAAAACCAAGTACAATCGACACGCAACATTTTCATTTGCACAATTTTGACGTTTTGATACCTTCTGGGCTTGTTTCTGAGGCAATAGTCCATTCCGTGGTCTATAGCGTATTTCATTGCCTCTAAGCTGCACGAACTCCAATGGGCTGTTCTATTTGAGCTGAAATGATATTTACGACTCATTTTTATTTCTATACCGGCGTTGAGCTTCATCTAATTTAACTTTAGAATTCAAGTTTACCTCGAGCTTGCCGACATGATGCATTTAGAGTCCGGACCATCGCATTTACAGGTTTCTGTGTCATGACTCAATCCAAAATTGTGTCCGAGTTCGTGCGCGATCGTCGTTGCTACTATTCCAACGACTGACTTATGATCTGAGTTGACCCCACCCGAATATTTATAACTACAAATCGGGCCCTGCATTGCCTTTCCAACGACTCCATCCTCAAATTCTCTAGCCCTACAAGTGAAATTGAAAAATATTGATTATGGAATAATTTCTTTTTCCAAAAAATTGTTTTGTTTTCCCCAGAATTTGACACAAGTGAAACATCTCTTTTACTGTTTACCGAAAGAGTTTTGACCCCTTTCATTTGGTCAATCAATCCCATTTAGGAATTGCTCGGCACCACCCGTCAGAAAGGACGAAAAAACTAATCATCTATTATTTAAAAAAAAAACTTCATTCGGTAAAAGAAGACCTTTCACTTTTAGATTTGTAAAAAGAGACAATGTTTAACAAACACCGCTCTATTGATTATTGGGTTCTGCGAATTTATTTCTATTATTTCATTGTGAAGGAGATTAGTCGGAAAGGAGTTTATTGTAACCAATTTTTGAAGATTTGGAAAATCACCCTTCATGTAATGTCGAAAAAAAATTGTAAGGAGGGTTCTTATGACATAATTGAACCATTTTGGGTAAAAGCACGAAGCTGGAACTTATTTTGAAACAAGGCACACGTGCGTGAGACGTCTTTCCCAAACTTGAAATCAATGAAGTCTTGACTAGACGCTATTCAGCTGTTTCTTTTTCTGCTTTTTTTTTCAAAAAGGGTTTATTTCCCTTCTCCATTTTCAAAGGATTCTTTTGTTTCAGCTGGCTCAAGAAG
This sequence comes from Neanura muscorum, assembly GCA_019775825.1. Taxonomy (NCBI): domain Eukaryota; kingdom Metazoa; phylum Arthropoda; class Collembola; order Poduromorpha; family Neanuridae; genus Neanura; species Neanura muscorum. Next base: position 8,036 of record JABASL010000113.1, on the reverse strand, counting down.
GGGAGCTTTAATTGGAGTACACGCCACTTTCGAGAGACAGATTGAAGACAAAACGGAGAGGTCAAAGGGAGTAATTTTATTTCTGCTTACGTAAGGAGCTGAGCATTATCATTAGGATGATCCTTGAGGAGTCTTTCACGGCGATAAAGAAGGAAACTGGACAGCGTGTCATCTCCCTTAAAATATAAAAAAAGCAAATCAATCTCAATGTTATCTTGCCACTTCTTCTAGATTCAGAATTTACGTTTGATAGTTTTTTTTTGGTAGGACCAGTGGGGCATCAAAAATACAATACAATATAGATTCTTCGTTAATTTCCTTTAAACGATTAAAATGGTTTAATATTTTAAAATACGGCAATAATATTGTCATATTCATACTTAAACATCACTACGAAGGACAAACATGATTGTTATGGATCGTGCATGTCGTGCAAACGAAACAAGTTTGACTCCGCAGGCACTTACCTTAGTAGAAATATTAATAGCATCTCGCTCTGTCCAGACCACGACACCAACCAGGGCCACAAAAATATCCAGTGGAACGTATAACTGCAAATTTAGTGAAAAAAAAAATCAAATTTATGTACCAAAGTTGAGACAGTTTCAGCAATTTGTGCAAGCAGCTTCCTTACAGCGTTGACGATGTTGGCAATGTCCTTCGTGCGTAAAATCACTTTGGCAAGGTCACTACCCAGCTCTTGATATTTTTTCTTGTCTACGACAATAACCATTTCCACATAACGGGACTTTAAACCCGAATTATAAGGGACTTCAAAGCCGGAGGTTACCGCGCTTCGTTTTGCCTAATTTGACAACAGAAAGAACTAATTAAAAATAATAATTAAAAGACACCATGAAAACATTTTTTAATCAATTGTACATTCCATGGGTTTTTTAATATTTTTAATAATTGAAAGCATACCCTTGAACCTGTGAGCCGTTGCACAAGTTTAGAATACTGTGACTCATGGGTATGATTATGCCCTGGAAGAATCAGCAATAAAACCAATCTTAGAATTTTTTAAATGCATTGATACCATGTTCAAGATATTTCAGTAGCACTTGGACGGAGTGGTTCTAAATTTGAGTTGATGAAAGATTAATTTAAAAATTGAATGCGTGTTCCATTAAATTAAAACAAATTCAAATCCGCCATTCAAAAATTCAAAAACTTAATACTCATTCTGGAGAGTTCTTTTCAGTTAACCTTTACAAAAGGACCTTCAATTCTATGGTCATTAAACGTTGAACAACCAAGGAAATCTCCAAGTTTCCACTACAATTTTAAATCCGTCTTCAATCAAAACATTTTCAAACTCAAGATGCATGGCAGGTATTTAGGTGGGTCGGACGCCATTACTGCTGCCCTCCGATTGAATGTTCCACCCAATTTCTGCTACAAAAAGAGATGGGATTCCGGTCCCACCGAAGTACCTTCCATGCAACTTGCTCAAACTATATTTTATCTCATCCAATCAGTGTCACCGTCGTCATCGAGTCGTGGTACTGGTACGAATACCATAGAGTGAAAGAAATATTACTCACAGTACTCGAAATGTTTTTAGAAAAATGTAAACTTTTTTTTCCTATAAAGCACCCAGTGCATTATGATTTCATACGTGTGCATCTATGTGATAAACCATGTGAGACGTGCAAGTTAAAATTGGAATTCAACTGGAGTGAAGTGCTTTAGCCCTACTTGGTAAGTACTTATGGCTAAGAGATCTCATAAACTCCATTCCAGTCATGAAACCAACAGCCAAGGAATGCCTTTTGCTGTAAATCTTGAAAATAAATGAACATCTCCCTCTGCCATTTCTAAACTTCACCCTCCATGTTTATCATCATTAGCAACTTACGAGTTAAAACTTTCAAAATCCAAAGAGATCCACCATCACCCACCAAAACTACAGAACCGAAGCGTCTAACAGCACCCCGAATTCCTTCCGCTCCCAAGTTTCGAACTCAGAAAAAAATTCTCTTCTGTTTTACAACAGTCTTCACTTAAATTTCGTATAAATTCTAGCAGCATCTTCAAGTAAAGTGCGTGGCAAATGTATAAAGTTATTTTTTGCAACTTAAAATTACTGCTTGCCAAAAATAAAGCCTTACTGAAAATATTAACGACCCGCAAGAAATTTTGACAAGAACAAGAAAATGACGGAGCCTTCGTGAAGCTTATCTGTGGGAAGTGAGATTTGTAGAGCCCTTGTGCCCTATAATTATTTCCATTGTCCCAAACACCCTCAACTAACGTCTTGAACCAACAAACACTCCAATGACAAAAAATGGTGGTGGTTGTGGATGGAGAAAATGAAGACATAATTTCCCATGAAGACGAGTTCCACACGAACAACCATGATGAAAGGGAGGGTTTAAATTTAAATTGAGCTTCAGAACATTAATCTAAAACAACGATTGCAATAATAATAAAGAATCAACCCCCTGCTAATAGATTTCTTACGAAAATTCGAGGACAGTTCTATAAATTCATCTAATGTGTCTTCCCCTTGGTCTTTCAAGTTTTGGCAAAAATTAAGAACCACTCATCTGGCATGTAAAGCTCATCTGTTTGGTTTTATACAATGGAACTCACCACAAGTAAATTTTTGAAGACGATGAGCATCTTTCAGATGAATTGTTTCCCAAAGGCTTCTTTGAGCAGAATTATCTTCAATTGAGTCTTGTGGCACAGTGGAGCCTTCAGATCGATTTTTCTTCCTTTCCGGGTCCGTTCCTGGCTCCAAGTAGTGGATCTCCTTTCCATCAAAAACCACCCCTCTGAATTACAAAATTTAAATTATAAATTAAAAGCTCATTCTAAAGGGCTCCGCCCTTTGAATGCAACATCCGAATTTGGTCACAGAAGGCAGAAACGATGCATTATAAAACAATTCCTTAGCAATATAATTAACCTGTCGCTTGTCAGAAACAACCTTAAAATCTTAATGGTTCAGAGTTCTTCCAAAGTTCTAACAACATTCCGCGAATTTTTAGAGTCTCAGTTCGGTTTATCCTCTTTTGTCTCACTTAATTTTTATGTCAACAAAAGGAAAAGCTTTCACAGTTTATTAAACTTGATAAAAAATCTACATTGCATTTAAGCGAATGTATAACTTAGTCTACTCTGTTGTGTTGTGTCAAAACAAAATTGTCACTTACATCGTTTTTGGTGCATGACATAGAAATCAGATTTGGGTGACTGATAAATGCCACGGGGCGGTGGGTAATTATTATTTAGGTTTAGCTTGCTTTTAAAGACATTTAAGCGAGAATAAAAGGAGGAGGTATCAACGGTTAGTTTAAAATACCAAACTCACCGCAGTCCTTCACATGTTGACAAAGCAGCCCAGGAACTTGGAATCCCACGAATTTTGCCATGATACTGACACAGATCAGTTTCCTACAAATAAATTTGAACAAAACCATTGCACGTCGGAGGGTGTTTGAATGTTGATTTTACGCTTCGAAAGACATTTGACTTCAAGTTTCTCACCAGGTGATTAGGTTTAGTGATAAGTGGATCTAAGTTCTTCTTCTGAGTTCTTTCAAAATATCCTTTTGAAATAAGATCCCTGGAATCATTCCAAATTTTCAAAACGTTAAAAAAATTATTGGCATAAGCACCATCGCCAATGCATCGTCTCGAAAAAGATTATAAAAATGAGATTTAAAATGCTAACGGAGGACATGCTCACACGATTTCTTCTAAAAGGTGTTAAAAAAACACCGCTAATATAATTTTAACTGCAAATGCCCAATTATTCCCCCCACGTACGCTTTCCTGTGGCTTTGAAAATGAAGAAAAATTGAAGCATTAGCTTAAGCAGGAGGTCCTTCACCCTCTCACATTATCTACTCAGCCAGCACAGGAGAATGGAAGAAAAATAACTTTCCAAAATAACTAGAAATTCGCTGTTTTTCTTACGTGTTTAGCTCCAGGTCGAGTAAATGGTGGGCGGAGTCCAGTGGCAGCTCCACTGTCAACCGACTCAAGTGTCCAACTCCATTCTGCAACAACATAATTATCTTATTAAATCCATCCGGTAAGATCTGTGCCTAAACCTAACGAAAGCTGGAAACATTAGATCGTATTACAAATATTGGAAATCAAAATCTACGAAAATAATAACAGGAACTGTATCAGTGTTTGCCGAATCGGAAGCTTGATTTTAGTAATTTATAGTTTGATTAACGAACGTTCACCTAACCGTATTAGAAGTACAAGAGCTTGATTTCTTTGAATATTTTTTCTAGCAGCGACACTGCGCTTTATCAATTCCACCGAAAGTCTTTGACACTGCGCTTTATCAATTCCACCGAAAGTCTTCGACACCTTGCGTTACGGTACGTGAATCTTAGCAATTAAAACAGGGTAACTACAGTGCGTTCCAACGTTCCTCACTGGAAACTCGAACTTCTCCATTCCCAAAAAAAACAGCAACATATATTCGTGTTGTTTGGTCGTTAGAAACAAACCTTTAAATTCACGTTCTCATCCCTTTAGCGCTCACAACCAGTCCAGTACAATGAACCTCAGGGGCAGCGCTTTAAGCAATTTGAGACCAAAGAAATTTAATTTTATGTCAGCAGCTCCACACCTTTCAGACATGAAACCGAGTTTGAGAATAGACTTTTGTCATCCCCTAAATAATAACTCGCATGCAATTTAATGATTTCCCCACGCGGTTATTCCTCCAAAACCCTTTATGATTTTGCGCTTTTCATCTACGCTGAAATGTATAGTTCCTTGAATAAATGTTGGTTCTCCCACATTGAACAAAAAAAACCAAGGTGCTTACTCTTCAACCGGCTAATGCAGTGGTAGCTCCAATTTCATGTTAATTACATTCGTTATTGCAAAAAGGGGGGAAGGGTTGAAAAGTGTGTGAATTCTGAATCCATCCAGAACGACAAAATTTCAGTTTCACAATTTACCCACCAATAATATTGAAACCACAAGTACAGACGGAGTCACGTCTTTAAGTTTAGCTTGAATGTGGATTTGACAGATGAGAATGATACGACTTCTATAAATAAGGATTCCCAATTACATTTGTATTTAAATATATGCAACCCTTACGGCATTCTTTGTAGAAGATAGTTCATTCGTTGTCCTTTTAAATCTACCAGCTTGACCTCGTACACCCTCCAGGATCCTAGGAAAGATTCGTCGAGATTCCTTGAAGTTCCCGTATAAATCTCCATCTACAAAACAAGGAAACATTAACATTTTAACAGTCTCTGGAGGCGTATAGTCTTTTATTACACAACGTTTCTCACAGAAAAAAAAATTGTGGAAAACCATCAACAGAGAGGAGCTTTCCCAATTGTTTTTCGCTCGGAAGACAAGATCTTCAATAACCTTGGACGACACTTCAATTCTAAAAAATAATCGCTGATAAGAAAGCGAAAGCTACAAGGGCTTCAACAACGGTTAACAATCCCCACTTGACATAAATTAAGGTCAACGTCGCACTGAGAATTAGTCGCATTAGTTTCAAGCATTATTTCCTTAATAGTAGTCAGGGTCATCAAGTGTCACTTCTATAGTTCTCGTCTCCCTCAATCCAGAATTTCAAGTAAGACCACTTGATCTGCAATAATTGTCCGTACGGATCAAATACTCGACCAGGAAATGGAACATAGTCGCATTAGTTTCAAGCATTATTTCCTTAATAGTAGTCAGGGTCATCAAGTGTCACTTCTATAGTTCTCGTCTCCCTCAATCCAGAATTTCAAGTAAGACCACTTGATCTACAATAATTGTCCGTAAGGATCAAATACTCGACCAGGAAATGGAACATCTAATCTTTGTCAACCTCATTTATCTCTTCAACAAACTTCTATTTTACATTAAAGTTTACCCTTTACGCAATACTCAAATACAATTTAGAATTGGCAGTTTGGCACTTCAAGTATTTTTTTTTATCTTCCATGTCTTTTCCAGTATCCAGTTGTTTCTTGACACAAGAAAGACTGTTTACGATTTGTACGAATTATTAACTCGCCAAATGACGCTTCCTAGTCCAGCCCGAGCTATGCCCAGCTACCTGTCTGTAGCTGAAGTATGAATCATCGAATTCAAACTGTGTAGGCTATTCGAACCTCGTTTCTAAGCAACGATTAACGCCCTTTCTGCCATTTCAGAATTCAGAAACCACCCTCCTTCATAAAACTGACTTGAGTCACTCAAGGATTTATTTTCCAGATTGGCACGCATGAGAAACACCATTCACTACTAGGGCTTCACGATGCCCTAGTCCACCTTCAACGTTTTTGCATAAAAACTCGTACTTGCTTGTTCAATTACTTAATTAATTGGTTGATTTGGGTGGTCAACTGCTTGCTACTTTTTGTTAATGCTTCAAAATATTCACTATAGACAGTTAGACAGTTTTCGTTTAAAGAGCACTAAAGTCCCCCACTCACCAGTTAACATTAATGCGGAGTTTTCTATTCCCTTTATATTAATCTTCCATAGTTAAACAAAATATTTTTGATGAAAATTAAATATCGTCAGCTCGTGCGTGCAGGCTTAATTCCGTGTAACATTTTTGGTGGTCACTTAATCTAGTGTGTAACCGATGGACTCGGATATTTTTTTCGTTACTTAATGACAATCTCCCTGCTCCAATGACCATCAGCTCCACAGTTCACCATGTGTCTACCATAGAATTACGCTAAAGCTTAAAGGAAATGGATTCCAGTACTATTCTACCATAATTCCAGCTAGTAACTCCACCAAAAAAATGAACGTTCTTGGAAAATGGTAAACTGTGACGCTTATTAGCTCAAGGGATTGTTGAGACGGCATTTAACGTCAAGTAAAGTAAGGTAGATAAAGTTGAGTTAAGACCTGTAACAGTAACAAGCAAAAGTCTAAAAAGTGAGTCGAGTGAATCACCAGAACCACAAGAGATCATCTAGGAACGACCGGAAGTCCATCAGCGTTATGCTCATCCGCATAAAATAAATCTACAACAAGAAATATTTCTGTCTGCATGCTTGTGCAGTGAGATTTGGTTCTGTTTACCTACTTTTACCACACCAACCTAAAATCATCTCTGCACGCTCTCTGTGCTCTCTCTCTCCTGTCATATTCATGTCAAATTCACACAAATAATCCGCAAGCACAAACACTAACCGTTTCTGGCATCCTGCTATTATAGTATTACAATAAAACGTACGCTTATTTTGTAGCACATGACACGTCAGCATGTTTTTACTAAATCTTTCAACTATACAAGATTTGCGAACATATTTTCCAAACCGGAAGATGTAAGCATAAAAAGTGAAAGCCAGAAGCAGATCCAAAATCCATTCCAAAAGAACTTTGCCTTTTGTTTACTCACTTCTAATGTGCCACCACAAGCTGAAATCAGACGATGCGTAATGTAATGTGAGTCCTGACTATCATTATTGATCCTGGGTCAATGTGCTTTACTTTTGAACAAGAAAAACATCGTCGTCTTTTACTCACAATTTGTCTCAATTCCAAAACATTCAAAAATATTAGCAGCAGAGCAAACCCCCCAAAACCGAGTTTCAACTTGAATTGCCCGATCGGGTACGACTTTGTAACTATTCTTAAATAAGTTGATAAGGATAATTTTAAAATACGCTAACGAAAAGGCGATGAGAAAATAATTTTTCTGAATAGTATTTTTTTTAAAGAAAACTCAACGTCAACCATACTGCCGCGTTTAGATAGTGTAGTGCAACTCAGGAACTTTGGCCTTTAAAACCAAATACCAAGTCTTTATGTTTCTTTCTTAAAAGTACGTGTAAACAAATGTTGGAGATGAATTTTATTGCCCTTCTTGTAAAATCTTTGATTTCCAGTGAAACTCCAGCGACCACGTAAGGAAACTCCAAATAAGGATAAACGTTACAAGAGCTTCTCTCCGTTTTGTTCGTTGTCCTTATTTAGCTGGATTGTTTACTTTCTGAGCAAATGCTTCCTCTCAAAATTCATTCTCCATCCATTTCTCCTTGTTCGAAAGTAGAAAAAGAATCTCACTCTGCCGATAT